>JAOTAY010048632.1:0-20362 GCA_025629805.1 Erythroxylum baracoense
ATCTGCACCCTTACAGCATCAAATTCCACGTTTAAACCTGCCAAAAAATCATAAATACGATTCTTTTCCACAAAACGTTTTAAAATTGCTGCATCTTCACTACAACTCATTTGGATACATTGATAATGATCTATCTCCTGCCACAAGCTTTGTAAGAGACTCGAATATTCAGTGACAGTCCGAGTCTCCTGTTTAGCTGCTGAAACTTTCGTCCTTATTTCATAGATCTGTGCAGCATCATTGACTTTGGAATAAGTCTGCCGAATAGCTTCCCATATCTCCTTGGCAGTTCCTAGGAACATGCATGTGTCACTAATTTCTGGCAGCATTGAGTTCCATAGCCAAGACATAACCATGGAGTCTTGCTCATCCCATGCTGCAAACTTTGGATCATCCTGTGAAGGACCAGTACCCAACAAATGACTTAATTTCCCTCTCCCCTTTAGGAATGTGCGGACCAGTTGTGACCACTTTAAATAGTTCTTCCCATTCAATCGGTATGCAGCTTGAATATTCTGCAAATCTCCAGGTATAGCAGCAGCAGTACTTTCGACAGAATGGCTGATGATTTCAGCCGAACTGCTATGTGATTCTGACATGATTAATTCGGTAGAACTAAGGAAAGGAGCAGGAAAAAGAAGTGATAAGGCTAGGACGTTGAAAAGGGATAGTGGAGATAAGATTCTCGGTTATTATAACCAGAGAAGAAATCAGAGGTTTTAGAAAAAAGCCAATAGCTCTGATACCATGTGAAAGACTAGCAGAGAAGAAAAATCTTATTCTTCTATATTAGGTTACAGCTATAGTCAATATATATACACTTGTCTATACTAAATAAAGTATCAGATTTCCTAAGATACATGGAAATCTGTATCTTATCCTAATCCCTAGAAATCAGGGATTTATAGAATTTCTATAGCTATACAATCTTCTAGATAATACTGCAAATTCTCTAGATAATACTGCAGATTCTACATAATCTGCATAATCCGACAGGTTGTGTTGCTTTTGTTCATAATTACCATGGTAGAAAACTTGAACCCCGCGCTCATAAGTGTATCTTTTTGGGCTATTCTTCTACTCAAAAAAGTTACTAAGTGTTTTTCTCCTACTCTCAACCGGCTCTTTTTGACAATGGATGTAACATATTTTGAAAATCAGCCCTATTATCCAAAAACACCCATTCAAGGGGAGAGTTGTGAGACTGAATGGTTGTTTTTAGTAAATGACGGCACACTAGACACACTATCCCAGAAAAATATACTTTCTCTTTCACCTTCTGCACCAAACTGTGATCAAATCATACCTAAAAATCTTGAAACAGATGATCTCAGACTTGATACTTTCACTCAGAGGCCACTCAACCCTTTGAGCCCACTGTAACAGATGATCCCAGCCCCCAACCAGATAAGAATTCCACTAAAAATGGTGAATGTGATAAGGAGAAGAATATTGAAACTAGGGTGGACAAACCAGAAAACAATTCCAGAGTTTACACAAGAAAGAAGGGAACAAACAAGGAAACGAGCAGCAAGCATCAAGTGAAAGTGAACAGGAGAAATCCATCATACTTTCCAAGCAAGTTCATGAATCAGAACCTACTACAAATTCTAAGGAGTTGGGTTGGCCTATAGCACTGAGGAAGGGAGTAAGATCATGTACAAGGCACCCAGTCAGCAATTTTGTCTCTTATAACAGGTTAACTTCACATTTTCAGATCTTTGTTGCTAAGTTATCTGCTGAAAAATTACCTTATAATTTTCAAGAGGCTGTCAAGGACCCCAAATGGAGGGAGACAATAAATGATGAACTAAGTGCACTCAAGAAGAATCAAACTTGGGTGGTAATAGACTTACCACAAGGAAAAATTGCGGCGGGATGCAAATGGGTGTTTACCATCAAATACAATCCTAATGGAAGTATTAATAGGCATAAGGCAAGACTTGTGGCTAGGGGGTTTACACAGACACATAGGATTGACTACTGGGAAACATTTGCACCAGTAGCCAAACTCAATACAATTAAGATTCTCTTGTCACTAGCTGCCAATCTGGACTGGCACCTACATCAACTTGATGTCAAAAATGCCTTCTTGAATGGTGATCTTAAAGAGGAGGTGTGTATGGAGTTGCCACCGAGAATAGGAGGAAACAACCACCCTCAGAGAGTATGTAAACTTAAAAAGTCTCTGTACGGCCTAAAGTAGTCACCTAGAGCATGGTTTGGGAGATTTGCAAAAGCAATGAAGAATCTTGATTACTATCAATGACAGACAGATCACACCATTTTATTTCACATTTGACTAGTGGTAGGATAACTATCCTTATTGTCTATGTTGATGACAGTGTCATTACAAGTGGTGATTGGGAAGGTATACAAGAGCTGAAGAATTCTTTGGCTCAAGAATTCGAAATCAAAGATATGGGTAACTTCAGAAATTTCCTTGGAATGGAGGTGGCCAGATCTAGTAAAGGTATCTCAGTGTCTCAAAGGAAGTATACTCTTGATCTTTTAGAGGAAACTGGGATGCTAGGAGCAAAGCCAGCAGAAACTCCTATTGAATCAACATATAAGTTAAGTCTTAAAGAGGGTAGTACACCAGTGTACACAGGGAGATATCAGAGACTGGTAGCAAAACTGATTTATTTATCTTATACTCGTCCAGATATCAGTTTTCCTATCAGTGTGGTTAGTCAACTTATAAGCAATCCTCAAGAGGAACACATGAAGGCAATGTTTAGAATCCTAAAGTACTTAAAAATGACACCTGAAAAGGGGTTTTTTTTAAGAAAGGGGAAGCAAGGAACATTGAAGTTTTCACAAGTGTTGGTTGGGCCGAATCTCCACAATAGGCTATTGCACCTTTGTGTGGGGCAACTTAGTTACTTGGAGAAGCAAGAAGCAACCAGTGGTTACAAGAAGCAGTGCCGAAGCAGAGCATAGAGCCTTGGCACTTGGAATATGTGAAGGAATATGGATCAAGAGGCTCCTAGCAGAACTACAAATCACAATAGAGCCTCCAATGAGGCCACAATAAGGATTCCAAAGAATCCTATACATCACGATAGAACCAAGCATGTGGAGATAGATCGTCATTTCATCAACGAGAAAGTGGAATCTGGATTAATTGATCTTGCCTATGTGCTCACCAGCAGTCAAGTCGCAGATGTTTTTACCAAGGCACTTGCAAGAGTCAAATTTTAAGAACTTAGTTGCAAGCTGGGAATGATCAATAGATTCACCAGCTTGAGGGGAAGTCTTAGTGGAATATTATGACTAATATTCCTGTCAAGATACTAAACAGCTGTAAATAGATTATATTGAGATATAGATAGGCTGTAAATAGTTAAAATAGAATAAGTTTGAAATCTCTTAAATTAAGGGATTACATTAGATAGCTTTAGATAACTTTCCAGATTTAAATTCCTACTTGTTATATGGTTGTATACTTTCTATTCAAAATATCATAATATTATTCCCCATTTTCGTTCACTTCTCATTAAAAAATTACTCAATGACCCCATGGGCAAAGCTGGTATTCTAAGTTGTATTTAAGGTCTATAACCAAATTAGAATGTGTAACAAATACATCCTAACAAATTTGAGTAAGTCCCACTCAGCTTATTATTCAAATACTACTACTACAACTAGCTCAGCCTCTAAGTAGACAATAACAATTCCTACAAATGAATTTGCTAAATTCTCTTCCTAACAAGCAGCACTAAAAAGTCCATTGTACCTTATCACTATCATTGTTGAATTAGGCAACACAGACGCATGTTTTCTTTCCTCTCTCACAGTGGGTCGTTGAGTTTGGTACCTCAGATTATATGATAGGGAATCATAGTCTCTTCTCTACTTTTCAAGAACAGATGTCTCCTTCCCATGTTACTTTAGCTGATGTTTCTACTTCTTCTGTTCTTGGTTTTGGCATCATTAATCATACTCTATTACTTTCCTTTCCTCTATCATAAGCCTACCTTAATTTTGTTTTAAATTAATGTCATTGAGGCAAATTTCCTTTTACCCTAAATCACCCCCCTCACATCTTCCATAAGATTAAGAGAACACTTGTCGTTATTTATCAAATAACACAATTTACACCCTTAAACCTAACTTCGTCATATTTTTGCCATATCTCTGTCACTACTATTGACCTATGACACGTGGCATGTCAACTGTGCAATTCTGGTCACGTGAATGCTAACGTTGCTTTTATTAAATTTATTTTTTAATTTTTAATATATAATTGTTTAAATAATTGAAAGAACAACACAAAACACATTTTGTTATTGTATATGTAATAGAAAGTTATGAATAAAACTTATTACATTAGTATATGTTATAACAATTAAAGTATAACATACAAATATTTTTTATATGTACTTATGAAAAAGTTGTCATATTTGTTAAAAGATATGTACTAACAATAAGGTTATTATAATTATTCTTCACATATAATTTTGTAAACAGGTGAATTTAATTCTAAAAATTCTAAAAAATTAAAATTTTATTAAATAATAATTAAAACATAACGTAAGTTTGAAAATTGACATCCATTTATAAGGAGTACAATTGACTTTAAAAATTATCTTCACATATTTCAAACATTGTTATAATTATTTTCTAATATGAAAATTGTATAAAATTTTTATGTAGAACTTTTAAGTTTTAAAATTTTTCACACGTTAGTCAAAATTATACATCCTAATTAATAATTTTTTCAGCGATTCTTAAATTTCTTTCCTTACATTGATAGATACCATTTGCATCTCTAGAACTGAAGAAAGTATGGAAAAAAATTTATTCTTCTATGTAAATTTAGATTATTATTACAATATTTTTTTCTTTGTATCATATTTATTATTAGATAATTATTGACAAAAAATTATTGGTAAAGGACTTTAATAAGGAGATCTTAACATTTTGGTACCTAGGTGCCCAAGTGAATTGCTTGTTTAGGTGTCTTAAGTCCTTTTGAAGCACACTGTCAATTTAGACATCTCTCCTCACCTTTATTGGAAAAGGTATGTCCTTAATTTATAATGTATCTTTTTTAGATTGCGAGTCATATCAATTTGCAAAACACCATCGTCTTTCTTCAATCTCTCGTCACTAAAAGAGTTAGTTTTCCTTTTAAGTCAGTTCATTCAGATGTTTATGGTCTATGTTTTATTGTGTCCACAATTGGATTTAGGTATTTTATTATACTTTGGTTGATCATATTTCTAATGTGACTTTGCTTGATTTAACGAAGAATCATTTGCTATTTTATTGTCTTTTGTGCAAATATTAAAACATAGTTTAATATTTCAGTACACACATTGAGAAGTGATAGTGCCAAAACATATTTTTCACATCTTTTGTAGATAACGTTGTCCCTGGTCAAGATAAACTCTCTGCATGTTCCACCAAGTGCATTTTCCTTGGTTACTCCCATCTTCAAAAAGGTTACAAGTGTTATTCTCCAGCTAGTCAGCGTTACTTCATTTCTGCTGATGTTAGATTCTTTGAGACATCTCCATTCTTTTCTTCTCGTTCTTTTGAGAGTCACTCGATGTCTTAAATTCTTCCTGCTCCTCCTCTTATGCCTATTCAGTCACATGAAACTATTCTACCTTCTGCACCGCTGCAAGTGTATCATCGTCCTCCTCTGTCTCAACCTCTTGTAGACATTGACTCCTCTCCTACTCCGAATCTACATACTACTTCTGACACCGCTGCTCCTTCTGCATCAGATGACATCTCTAACTCACACCCTGCCTCAGCATCTCAATCGGCCGAGGCCCTACCTGTTGCTAATCAATTTCCTATTGCTCTTCGAAAAGGTACACGGTCTACTCGTAACCCTTATCCCACTTACACTTTTCTTAGTTATCATCGCTTTTCTTCACCCTATTTTGCTTTTGTGTCTTCTTGATCTTCTATTTCCGCCCCTAAAACTGTCGGTGAGGCACTTTTAGATTCTAGGCGGCGACAAACTATGGTAGAAGAAATGACTGCTTTACATGATAATGGTACTTGGGATTTGGTTCCTTTGCCTCCTAGTCATCCTACTGTTGGGTATCGTTGGGTTTATACTGTTAAGGTTGGTCCAAATGGTACAACTGATCATTACAAGGCCCGTCTGGTGGCACAGGGATATACTCAAATTTATGGGCTGGATTATGGTGATACGTTTTCTCCTGTTGCCAAAATGTCTTCTGTTCGACTGTTTCTATCTATGGCTGCTATGTGGCACGGGCCCTTACATCAGTTGGACATTAAGAATGCCTTTTTACATGGTGAGCGTGAGGAGGAAATTTATATGGAGCAACCACCTGGCTTTGTTGCTCAAGGGGAGTTTGGTTTGGTATGTAAACTCTGTCGCTCACTATATGGTCTGAAACAATCTCCGCGTCAGTGCTGTCTTGCAAGAGTTTGGTATGATTCGAACCGAGTCCGATCATTCTATTTTCTACAGACATTCGTCACAGGGGGAATTCATTTATCTTGTTGTCTACGTTGATGATATTGTTATCACTAGTAGTGATCAGGATGGTATTGATCAACTGAAGCAACACCTGTTTAGTCATTTTCAAACTAAGGATTTGGGATTACTCAAGTACTTTCTTGGTGTAGAAGTTGCACAGTCTAGCTTCTTAGAGAAAGTATGCATTGGATATTCAGGGAGAAACTGGCATGTTAGACTACAGACCTATAGTCTCTACTTTGGATCCTAATTTTAAACTTTTACCATAACAGGGGGAGCCTCTTGCAGATCCAGGGAGGTATTGGAGACTAGTTGTTAAGCTCAATTATCTTACCATTACTCGATCTGATTTCTCCTTCGCAATAAGCGTCGTTAGTCAGTTCTTGCAGTCACCATGTGATAGTCATTGGGATGCAGATGTTTGTATTTTGAGATATATCAAAGGGGCATCAAGCAAAGAACTATTGCATGAGAATAGTGGTAATACACAGGTGATTGGATATGCTGATGTTGATTGGGCAGGATCCCCACTTCAGGATATTGCATCTTTGTTAGAGGTAATCTAGTGTCTTGGAAGATCACGAAACAAGCAGTTGTTGCTAGATCAAGTGCAAAAGCATAATATCGTGCTATGGCTTTGGTAACCTATGAACTCCTATGGTTGAAACAGTCGATTCATGAGTTAGAATTTGCAGAAGTGTCACAGAGGAAGCTCCTTTGCGATAATCAAGCTGCACTTCACATTACTTCCAACCCAGTACTTCAAGAGAGGACCAAACATATTGAAATTGATTGTCATTTTATAAGAGAGAAGGTCTTATCGGGTTGTATTGTTAATAGTTATGTCAGCTCGAATGACCAGCTACCAGATATATTCACTAAATCTTTATGGGGTCCTCGTATTGTTATTTGTAACAAGCTTAGTGCATATGACTTATATGCTCCAGCTTGAGGGGAAGTGTTGAATTGTATATATTGTATATATAGCTTATTTTGTATTAGTTAGGTTTAACACTAGGTTTTAGTTTGTCAGGCTCATGGCCCATAAAGTTATTGTATATATATTGTAATATAAGCTTGGTAAAATAATATAGAACAATATTTTTCCTCTACGGTTTTCTCTCTTTCTCTAACTTTTACAGTAAAGAATTCAACTCCTCAAATGCACGTTTCACTTTCCCAAAGAATTCAATCAAAATTCCCTCCTGTTTGGACTGAAATAACTCAACAAAAATATCATACATGCGAAGCATATTAATAGAGTAAAGAAGCTTAACATAGTCTCAATCTTGCTTCCAAGTGCTAACATGAGAGAATAGGACAGAAATTTCAAGTTCCATAGAGTCAAAAAGAATATATAGTAATTGCGAATCATCACCTTGCCAATTTTCAAGCATTTTTAGATCAGTTGGGGGATCAAATGTAAGATGGGACAGCTTTCTCTAACCTCTAAAGAACAACTCTACATTCTTAGACCAAAAAAGATAGTTATTATCGCTCAAACATTGCTTAGTGATTCGCAAAGTTGAGGAACCCATTGTTGGAACACCTGTCACTGATTTGCTATTGAAATCTGACATTTCCCAGGTATGTTGGACGGATTTCTTAGCTAAATGGACACTAATACACTACTGTTGATGTTCCAAAATGTATAAACGACGTTACTGTTGTCAAAATACCCATGTTTTGGTTAGTTTTGACACAAAGCAAGACCAGAACTCCATTCAGGATGAAGAGGCGAGTTGACCCATCAAACTGTCCTCGATGATGATCGCCGAAAACAAAAAGGAAACAAAAATAACCAGATCTCATGATCACGCAATATCCTAATTAAATAGGAAAACAAAAACAATCAAATCCTATGATTATAGGATATCCTAAGTAAAAATAAACTACCAGCCTTGTTAGCATTCCTCCTAATGATCAGCATGTTAGCATTTTCCCTAATGTTCAGCCCACAGTTCAGCAGCCTAAGCTCATTCAAACCTATATCCGTAGGGGTAAAATGGGGAAAGGGCAGATTGCCACAGAGGTAGTTTGTTATGAGTTAGTTACAGGAGATTGTAGAGGAAGGAATATAGCTAGAATCTAGGAGAGAGAGAGGGATATGATTTGTATTGTAAGGAATTGTTTCTGGCCTGGGACTTGTCCAAGAGGAATCCTACTGCTGTATCTCTCTATTACATACGTACATAATAGAATCTCTATAGTTATCCCCATCAATTGGTGCTTTCATTCAGAGACCAAGTAGGTAGACATTGTATGCAAACTAGAATGGAGGCTAGAGTGTCTGCAATGGAAGCGTCTCTTCGGAGGCAGGAATCATCCCCCTTAGCCCAAGAAGGAATGGTTAAGTCGCATGATTCCACCTTGAAGGACCCACCTTGAGGGACCTAAGAACACAGCTTAATTCCTTGATGGCTAGCGTAGAAACACTGGCAAAATCTCAGAATCTGTTGCAGACGGAGTTGAGGGACGGATTTCAAACTCTGTTAGCAAAAAACTCACATAAACAGCACGTGGTTGGAGAAGGAGAAGACCCACTGGTGTTCGCCCACCATGCGTCTTCCTCTGAGGGTGGCAACAGACCCGCGCACCACGCATCCAATTCTACTGGAGAAAATAGATCCGCAAGTGGCCACCAAGGGTCGGGTTCTCACCGACAAGGGGACCATGTCTCTTTTGTAGCCACCGAACGTGCATGGGAAGAATACCGAAATGCAACACGTCGGGTTGATCTTCCTGTATTCCACGGAGAAGACCCATTTGCGTGGATCATGAGTGCTGAATTGTATTTTATGATTCATGAAATTCCTTCCGAACTTCGTTTACAGATAGTTCAGATTTGTATGGAGGGTACTACTCTATATTGGTTTATGACTCTACGTGAGTTCGACCCATGCATAACGTGGGAGCAATTCAAGCGATCGTTGTTTGATCGATATGGGGGTAAGGACGAGGGTGACCCGATTGAGCAGCTGAAGTCGGTTACGCAACGAGGATTAGTGGACGTATATATTAATGAGTTTGAGAAGGTGGCGTCACAAATAGCTCATTTTCCCAGAGAGTGGTACATGAGTTGTTTCTTGGGTGGGCTATGTGAGGAAATAAGGAACAAAGTTCGCACTAATGAACCTCCAACTAGAGCTCGGCTCGTCTCTATCGCACAGAAGGTGGAGAGGGAATTAGTCGAGGAAGGGGTCATACGACCCGAAGAAGCGAAGGCTAAGCCCAGAATTTTTCATGCTATTTATGGGTCTCGAGTGGGAACTTATAATCCCCAGCGTCCGGGTCAGCCTACCAATACAACTGGAAGTTCGAAGAGTGATGCAAGGGAGTCACCTAATAAAAACCGACATACCATGACAGATGGTAATCGTCTAGGAAAGCAATCTATCTTACGAGCAACTTATGGAAAGAAGGGCCAAGGGTTTGTGTTTTAAGTGTGGACAAATTTATGGTCCACTCCATCGATGTCTAGATAAGGAATACAAGTTAATTATGTGGAAGGGTGACGAAGAAGACAGTGGGGCGAGTATTAATGAAACAGCAGTGACCGATGGTCAACAAGAAGATTGGTAGTTGGTGTGTAATTCGGTGGAGTTCAGGAAAATAGGGAAGGACCAAACCTCATCCACAAAGTCCATGGTCTTGATAGGTAAGCTTAATAAAATGCCTATTTTTATTTTGGTTGATAGTGGAGCTAGCCATAACTTTGTGTCCACCAAGTTGGTTCAAACTATGGGCATTTCCATTACTCCTACTAAGACATTTGTAGTGAGGTTGGGAGATGGACATCGATCTTCTCATAAGGAATTTGTAAGGAGATTAAGTTGGAGCTAAATGGAGAAAGGTTTAGTGTAAATGCATATGCCCTTGACATTGGGGGACCCGATTTAAACCTAGGGGTGGCTTGGCTGGAAACATTAGGTGAGGTAAGGGTTGATTGGAAGAAGATGCACATGTCATTTACCCGGAGAGGTGCAGAGGTTACCTTGCAAGGAATTAACATGCAAGCTTCCTCTCCTCATGCTTTGCAACAGATTTTAAAGAATCAGGATGTGGAAGTAGAGGGGTTGTTGTGGTCTATGGGAATCAGTGGGATCTTTATATGAAGAGATGGGAACCTTGGATGCAATAAAACAAGAAGAGTTGCGAGTTGTTCTATTCAGGTTTGAATTAGTTTTTCAAGAGTCCAGAGGGCTGCCACCTAGAAGGGATCATGACCATGCAATTAACTTGAAGGAGGGGGTAGAACCTGTGAATATTCGTCCATATAGACATGCACATCATCACAAGGATGAGATTGAGAGACAAATTGGGGAATTGCTGGACGTCGGGGTCATTAGGCCTAGTATCAACCCTTTCTCAAGTCCCGTCATCTTTGTCAAAAAGAAGGATGGGTCATGGCGGATATATGTCGACTACCGAGTTTTAAATAAACTTACGGTGCCCGATAAATTTCCTATTCCAGTATTGGATGAGCTGATGGAGGAGTTACATAGGGCTGGATATTTTTCCAAGGTTGATTTAAGGTCGGGTTTTCATCAAATAAAGGTTAGGGAAGGGGATGTCTATAAAACGGGGTTTCGGACTCATGATGGGCACTATGAGTAATTAGTGATGCCCTTTGGACTCATGAACACACCCGCAACATTCCAATCTACCATGAACTCAACTTTTAAACCTCTTTTACACAAGTTTGTGTTAGTTTTCTTTGACAACATTTTGGTTTACAGTTCAGATTGGAGTCAGCATATGGAGCATTTGGCTGTGGAGTTGCAATTATTACTGGACAATCAGCTATTTGCTAACAAGTAGAAGTGCATTTTTGGACAGCAATCTGTGGAGTACCTAGGCCATGTTATATCATGTGAGGGCGTAGCAATGGACCCAACAAAGATCAAAAGTATTTTGGAGTGGCCTATCCCTAAGAATGTAAAGGGAGTAAGAGGGTTTCTCGGTCTTACTGGATACTACCGCAAATTTGTCAAAGATTATGGGAAAATCGCCAAACCTCTTACTGAACTTACAAAGAAGGAAGGTTTCAGTTGGGAAAGGGAATCCTTAGAAGCATTTGAAGAATTGAAGAAGAGGATGACTACATCTCCTGTCCTAGCCTTACCCGATTTTTCCAAGGAATTCTCTATAGAGTGTGATGCTTCGGGAAGGGGCTTAGGTGCTATCTTGATTCAAGAAGGTCGCCCACTAGCTTATTTTAGTAAGTCCTTGGCTGAATCCACTTATTCTAAGTTAGTTTATGAGAAGGAAGTTATGGCAGTGGTGATGGCCATTCAACATTGGAAGCACTTCCTAGCGGGGAGACATTTCAAGGTTTATACCGACCATAAGAGCTTGAAGCATTTATTAGACTAGAGAATTTCGTCCATAGATCAACAGTGTTGGCAAGCCAAGTTGTTGGGTCTGAATTTTGAAGTGATCTATAAACCCGGAAAGCTAAATGGGGCAGCAGATGCTTTATCAAGGGTTGAAGATGAAAAGTTAATGTTCTCAACAATTTCAGCTCCCTTTTGGCTTGATTTGGATGTAGTCCGGTGAGAGGTCAAGGAGAATACCAAGCTTCAATCACTCATGACAGCTCTCCAACAAAACCCACCAATTCTAAGCCTAATTACCATCTAAGGGACGGTCTGTTGTTCTACAAAAATAGATTAGTCCTTTCAGCCACTTCAGTATTAATACCTCAGTTTTTACATAAGTATCATGCCTCACCTTCAAGGGGACATTCTGGTTTCCTAAAGACTTACAAGCAGCTAGCTAGTAGACAGTTTTGGCTAGGGATGAAGTCCACAATACAGAAATTTGTACGGGAATGTGCTATATGCCAGAGGAACAAATACTTGGCGATATCTCCAGCTGGACTTTTGCAACCACTGTCCATCCCTAAGTTGATTTGGGATGAAGTCTCAATGAACTTCATTACGGGGCTCCCTAAATCTTACGGCTATGAAGTCATATTGGTGATAGTAGATCGCCTATCCAAGGACACCCATTTCTTACTCCTCAAGCATCCTTTCACTGCTAAAACCGTGGCCAAAGCATTCATCCGAGAGGTAGTGAAGCTGCATGGCATTCCTAGTTCCATATTAAGCAATAGGGATCCACTCTTCACCAGTAATTTTTGGAAGGAGATATTCAAATTACAAGGAACAATATTGAAGATGAGTTCTCCCTACCATCCATAAACGGATGGACAAACAGAGGTAATTAATAGGTTCCTAGAAACCAACCTTCGTTACTTTACTACCGAACAACCTAAAAATTGTTCTTATTGGGTATCTTGGGCTGAATATTGGCATAACACCAATTACCATGTCTCAACTGGTAAGACTCCCTTTGAAGTCGTTTATGGTCGCCTTCCACCCACCTTGCTACAATTTTCTCAAGGAGAAACTCAAGTAGAATCAATGGCATTAGCCTTGGTTGATAGGGATGAAGCTTGTACGCCAACTCAAAGACAACCTATTGAGAGCACAGTCTATGATGAAGAAAGTTGCTTATGTTCACAAAAGGGAGGTTACTTTTCAGGAGGGAGACTTGGTTTTTGTTAAACTCAGGCCACATAGACAGCTCACTATTGCAAGGAGAATCTGCCCTAAACTTTTAGCAAGATACTATGGCCCCTTTAAGGTCATTGGAAGGGTTGGACAAGTTGCTTATAAACTACAACTCCCACCTATGTCCAAAGTACATCCAGTCTTTCATGTTTCCCAACTGAAGAAGGCCCTAGGTGACCATCCTATTGAGCATGATCTCCCTCACGAATTAGAGATCGATCATACTGAATTGTCTACACCAGAAGCAGTACTAGCTTCCCACATGTCTAAGTCCAAGGGCAGAAGTATTCTCCAGTGGCTCGTCCATTGGAAAGACAAACCAGCAGAGGAGGCAACTTGGGAGGATGCAGACCTAATTAAAGGCCAGTTTCCTTCTATTCACCTTGAGGACAAGGTGCCTATTGAGGGGGAGGGAATTGTTAGCATTCCTCCTAATGATCAGCATGTTAGCATTTCCCCTAATGTTCAGCCCACAATTCAGTAGCCTAAGCCCCTTCAAACCTATATCCGTAGGGGTAAAAAAGGACAAATTGCCACATAGGTAGTTTGTTATGAGTTAGTTACAGGCGATTGTAGAGGAAGGAATATAGCTGGAACCTAGGAGAGAGAGAGGTATATGATTTGCATTGTAAGGAATTGTTTTTGGCGTGGGACTTGTCCAGGAGGAATCCTACTGCTGTATCTCTCTATTACATACGTAAATAATACAATCTCTGTAGTTATCCCCATCAAGCCTAGTTATAAGGACACAAAATATCCTAAAAGAAGCAAACGAAATACTAACTTGGCCATAAATCATGTTTTCCCATAAAAGCTTAGCATAAGATGAACTGACAAAATCATTCTTTACTACCATTACTACCACTGTTCATATAAATAGTAATACACCAATTCCCATGTTCATCTCACTAAATTAAAGTTTGAGCTTGAATGATCTACCCTCTTTTATTCACTTATGGACTTTTAATTTGTTTTCCATCATAAATTTTATAGATTTCTCAATATCAATTTTTATTGTTGCTGCACATTTTTGGCTTGTTATTCAGAAAGACTATTTATTGTTGGCTAGTTAAGTATAATGATGGTGGGGTATATTCAAAATGATGTTTAGGAATGCACGATGGATAAGCATAAATTTTACGACAATAAAGTGTTGCCCGGATAACAAGAAGTAAAAATATTGGAATTTTAAGCTCCAACATATGTTATGGGTCCATTATTCCATTCTTGTGAAAAAGGTTTAGTTTGTACACATGCACCAACTAACAAGGTATCAAAAGATGGAATCTCTAACCTGCTTGACAAAGTAATCGTACTTTTGCTTAAATTGCTGTAGAACATGCTCCACAACACGAGAATGATCTGCTTGGCCCTTCCCAACAAGTGTAATTTGCTGCTCAATGAAACTACGAATGTCCGGTAAACAAAGATCTGGATCAATGCATTGATAGCCTCTAATTAGAGTGACACCTAAAGAAGTTGGAGCGAGCTTCCTTCCAGCTTGTACCTATAATTTGCAATATAAAGTAGATTTTAGAACTTTGAAAAGATCAAGTTTAAGAGGATGTATGCTTTCTATCACTTTTCTTCTCTTTCTACAACAATTTAGTTCAGAGGACTTGCAATGACCTTTATCTGACTAGGACTTTAAATTAATTGGAGGAAATCAATATACCTGCACATAATTGCGCTCACATATGTTGTTGATATGCACAGGTATTGATGCATCAGTGCCTATTCCATTCTTCTCCATTAGGGAAATTAGCTCACTCTCAGTTAGATAGTCTGGAGGGACAGTTTTTCCCTACAATTTTTAGGAATAATGAAATCATCACCACGACGTCAAAACATGACATATAATTTGAGTTGATTACTATTCATCATTCTGTTTACTCATATATTGACATTTTCCATCTATAAAGAACATGTGGCTATTAGAAATCAAGAGAATAGTAGTTGGCAACCCCTCCGCCCAGCTCCAACCACTTCATCCTTTTGGCCAAGAAAATAAATTATATTGAAAGTGTCGGTGCTTGGAGAAAATATTTCTCATGATTAAAATGGAAAACAAGGTTTAGACAGCACCTCAGAGAGCTCAACTCTTGAAATTTCTATTTTCTCGCTTTTCACAAATTGAGGAAGACTTTTGGTATTTACTCCCAACCATGGCATAATGGATGTAAATCCTTTGACAGTAACATGCTGCCCTATGCAATGGAAGAACTCTCCACTAGATGTAAAATCAACCTTGGTCCTGGAATCCAGATAGAAGTATATCACAAAAGGACAAATCAAAAGATCACTAATTAATGGTAAACACAAGCCACATTAGGTAATTAGAAGTTCCCACAGTTTCCAAGAAAGTGATTTTATGACCACGTAGTCGACAGAAATGGCCCAACCTAGACCTAGACCTAGACCCAACGCCCCAGACCTCTTCCCTAAAACGATATAATTTTAGTTTAACTTTCTAAAACAACTCATTTTAATCTCTTGGTTTAAGAAACTCAAGACCAAAATATCATTTTGGTCAATTACAACAAAACGATGTCATTCCCGCTCAAACAGATCTTGTAACGAGCTCAGGCTAGGCCCACATTGCGATCTTTAACTAATGAAAATATATATCCACCATAATCGCAGACACTGTCTTATAACTTAACACAAACTAGCTATGCATTTGTAATGTAGCAATGCACCAAACTTAATGAATCAAGCACCAAATATGCATAATAAGATGCAAGACTATGGAAACGATCCTTTTCTTTTCCTATTACTATCCAACTTCAAGAATGAAAATTGTCCTTTGTAGTGTGTAATTTCAGCTTCAAGTTTAATGTAGGTATCTTTGTCTTCGTTTTACTTTGACCATATCAAGAACAATAATCCTTATCAATTTAGCAATTGCAATATTAAGCTTTTAATTATATTTCCTTCCTAATATGTTTCGTGGGAGAATTTCACAAAATTTAAATTATGTAGAATATGGTATAACCCAAAACCCATAGTTGTACAAAGTTAAACTATGTTTACACAAGGTAATTTCAAACAACTAACTGTTGTATCACAATAAGCATCTCAAAACAATAAAGGATGAGAGGTAAATGAGACTAAGCCCAGTCTTGATGAAGTTAACATGAGCTTTTCTTCTCTCAACATTACTATTTGTGTAAAAGAAAATGAATTGTTAGGTAAAAGTTCATCCAAATGAATGGCATGATTTAGCCAACTTCATACATGGAAGTGTGGACAAGGAGAAACTGTTAATAGCAACTAGAATAAGAAAAAAAGGGAACTTTTCTATTTGAGAGAAAAAGCATGGAAAAAATATATAATTTAGTCTTTATAGAATAAGCATCAACACTATGTTTAAGCACCTTACAACCGTATAAAGCCATGATCTAGGACAATAAAAGAAAAAATAAATAGGATGATAAAACATCGAAACATCTACCTTGTGTATTTGCAGTCAGGAGATAAAGTAGCTATAAAATGTTGGCAAATATACTGATACAATCTCCAAGCATCTTTTCCTAGCATAGATTCAGTTGCTAAATGCATTGGAGTGATGGGTGGATGGTCACCTGCATCTGTTCCTGACCGTGGCTTCTGATAACCATCTACAAGTAATTCCTTCACATGATCACCCCATGTAGAACCATTTGCTAAAGCATGAAGTGTGCCTATGAAATCAAATGAGGAAGGATATGCTGTGCTTTCTGTACGAGGATAACTAGAATACAAGTAAATTATTAGAAGTCATTAAGTCGACAAATAGAAAAGATATATAATCATAAAATAATCACAAAAATTAAAACATCCCCACATTCAGTATAAGTCCTAGAATGCTTCAAGTCCAAACTAGATATCGTATGGCACATATAGAGTAAAACATATATTTTAAAACATATGTCAATAATGTGAGAGAGAACGGTATGATCTAGAAGATTTGGTGTAATTCCATAATTTCAGGATTCTAATGAGTTGTATGTGTGGTTGACTATCTTAAAAGAGATTGTTAGAAAGTATTTTTAGTTGTTTTAGCTATATATATCTATTCTCATGAATATAGATTATTAGTAAGCATGAAAAACCACTTTTGGAAATCATAATTTGTACCAGGGTATTAGAGTTGCAGGCTCTTTCATGAAATTATAATTTTCTTTATCCATGTTTGGCCAAATTCTTTATTGTCTTATTCATCTTATCTCTCTTGATTATTATATTCTCTCCTTGTTCCTTTTCTATCTTTCCAAACAATCATGTCATAGTCCAATGAAATTAGCCTTATCTTTAGATGCTCCTCAATTGAGAATATTGTTGCTACTGCAAACAAGGATTTACATAATCTACAATTGGTATATCAATTGAATGTAAAAAATTATTTGAAGTGATCATAACTGGTCCACACATTCTTGAGGGTTAGAGGAAAATTGAACCATGTGTGGAATTTGATGTTTCCACAAATAAGTGCATACATTTATGTTCCTTGGTACTTCCAAGAAGATTTGGGATGCTATTTGGACACACTTAATTCTAAATTTCATGACAATGCTTAAATCTCTGAAATCTAAACAAAGATTTCAATAGACAAACAAGGGAGTTGATTTGTAATAGAATATTTACGTCTCAAATGGTAATTACGAATCATTTAAACAAGTTACAATCAAAATGTTTCCATTCCAAAACAATTCGCAGAAAAGGATCATGTCTATGATTTTTTAATTAGTCTTAATGTTGAGTTTGAAGCTCTTAGAGGACCACCTCATATCACTGATGTGGAGACCATTTAAATGTAGCTTCCATAGAAATGAATAGACAGAAAGATGTTAGTTTAGCAACACGCGAGAAAGTATTAGAATAATTCACACCATAGGTTTGAGAATAGCCTTTAGCGACAAGTCGTGCTTTAAGACGAGCCAGTGATCCATCAGTGTTGACTTTGCTTGCAAAAACCTATTTGCATCAAATGGATTTCTTTCTAATAGGTAAGTTTACCAAATTCCACATACCATTAGCCTCTAAGGCATGCATCTCAATTGTAACTTGGTCCTCCATATATTTCAATGTATATATACAGGTTAAAGACCTATATATATGGAAGGTCAACTACAGCTGTATACAATTGTCTAATATTCCTAAAAAAGGAAGAATAATAGACAGAAAATATCTAAGTAGAATAGAATAGGAACTATACAGCTCATTTACACTAATTCTCCCCCTCAAGTTGGAGCATAGATATCACACATGCCCAATTAGCCAACTAATCTGAACTTCTAGTATAAGGAATTTCTATTGTACCAGAATCAAGATTATATTTAATATAGTTTCTGTCAAGGTCGACATGCTAAATTCGATCATGTTGTACTGGAGTATTCAATGGCTGACATATTATCACCAAACAACACCATAGGCTTTGTTAGACCAAACCCAAGTTCCTTCAAGAGAATAATCAACCAAGAAAGCTCTGTGATTGCATGAAGCATTGCACGATATTCGGCTTCTGCACTAGACAATGAAACCACATTTTGTTTCTTACTTCTCCAAGTCACTAAGTTGCCACCAACAAATGACAAATATCCTAAAGTAGATTTTCTATCCAATCCGTTACCAGTGAAGTCAGAATTAATATAACCCACAACATCTAGATGTCCATGTATGGAGAACAAGACACCTTGACTAGGAGCTGACTTTAGATAAGCCAAAATGTGATTCGCAACATTCATGTGTTGATCACTTGGATTTTGCATAAACTGACTTACACCAATTGCATACATTAAATCTAGTCTAGTCTGAGTTAAGTAACTCAACTTCCCCACTAATTTTTGATCTCTCTCCTTATTTGTTGGAACTTGAACAGGATAGATAGATAGGCCATGATTCACCCCAATAGGAGTATCTATAGGCTCACAAACAGAATTACCAGTTTTGGCCAAGAGATCCAAAGTATGCTTCCTTTGGGAAAGAAACATCCCTTGCTTAGACCGAGAGACTTCCATGCCTCGGAAGTATTTGAGAGTTCCCAAATCCTTTATCTCAAATTCCTTGGCCAAATAGCTCCGAAGTTTCTCAATTTCATCTATGTTATTACCTGTTACAATCATATCATCAACATAGACAACAAGCAAGGTGATATCATCATGAACTTTGTTATAGAACAAGGTATGATCTGCCAAAGCTTGCTTGAATCCATAATCTTTCATTGCATGATTCAACCTACCGAACCATGTCCTTGTTGATTGCTTTAATCCATATAATGCCTTTTTCAGTTTGCATACTTACCTTCTTCTAGTGTAAACCCTGGAGGTGCATCCATAAACACTTCCTCTCCTACATCACCCTGAAGAAAGGTATTCTATACATCAAACTGACATAAAGGCCAGTCCAAATTAACTGCAAGTGTCAGTATGACTCGAATAGTATTAATCTTGGCAACAGGTGCAAAAGTCTCTTGATAGTCAATACCATAGGTTTGACTACAACCTTTGCAACCAGCCTAGCCTTGCATCTTTCAACTATCCCATCTGACCCGTACTTGACTGTGAATACCCATTTACACCCACAGTCTTCTTTCCCATTGGTAACTCAACCATTTCCCAAATAGAGTTCTTTTGAAGAGCCATCATTTCATCTACCATTGCATCCTTCCACTTAGGATCTTCAAGGGCTTCCTAAAATGACTAGGAACAGATGCAGAAGACAGTTGAAGAGCAAATGCTAAGTGAACCTTAGACAAAAGATGGTAAGATATAAAATTAGAAATTGGATAAATAATATTAGACGATTTGGGAAAACCAAATCTAGTAGGTTCTTTTTGTTCACGAAGAGGGTATCTCCTACTTTGATCAACATTTGAATCTAAAATTTCAGGAGAATAAGTACATACCTCAATTCTAGAAGATTCATTCGATGGCATGGTAGTATCATCAAGAGAGGAACTAGAATTAGGAGGTATAGTAATATCTTTTCTTCTTAAATAACCTTTCTCAAAAAACCTGGCTGGTATCTGAGGTCACTCACCGTTAAGTTCAATTCGATTTTCAACAGGGTTAGTGTAAAATATTGGCAGAGAAGAGATAATTTCATTCTCAAGAATTCGGTAGGTTACAGCTATAGTCAATATATATACAATTGTCTATACTAAATATAGTATCAGATTTCTTAAGATAAATGGAAATCTGTATCTTATTCTAATCCCTAGAAATCAAGGATTTATATGATTTCTATAGCTATAAAATCTTCTAAATAATGCTACATGATTCTACATAATCCGACACTCCCCCTCAAGCTGGTGAGTGGATATTTTCCATTC
>JAOTAY010048721.1:0-20349 GCA_025629805.1 Erythroxylum baracoense
CCGTTTTCTTGTCCTCTGGTTTTGGAAGGAACAAAAATTTTATGTCTCTGTCTCCGAAGTCGGGACAGAAATTGGTGGGGACAGCAAGCAAACAGGTCGGGGACAGAATTTTTCTGTCCTTGTCTTCTGTCCCCACCTATAGGGACAGCAACCAAACGTAGGGTTTTATTTCATTCCGTTCTCTTCTGTTTCATTAATTAACATCCAACCAAACAGGCCCTTAGTTGAGGCTGGTGATTAGTTGGCCCATAAACGGTTGGTAAAACCGACAAAATGTTGAAACATTAAAGAAAACATAAATTTTTATAATTTTTTTGAAAATTAAGATCATTTTTTATAACATGATTAATTTATGAATATAATAACATATATGTCATAAGTCTTACTTTATTATGAAATTTTAGGTCTTTTGCTATTTCCATCAAATTCATAAGCTATATAAAAATTGTTATTGTGCAAGTATTGGTCTTCAACAATATCCACGTGTACAAATTGAGAGAAATTTGAAATTGATGTAGGGAGCGATAAGTTAAAGAATACTAGTTCATGTAAAGCTTACATTTATTTATAATTTACTAATTTACATAAAATATAATTGTATTTCTAATTAAATTATCATTAGAATTATGATTAATTTTATTAAATGCTATTTAAATTTGAATAAGAGTTAATATTTTAACAATAGTCATTATTTTTTTAAATATCTTATATTTAATTTTAAAGTTTTCAAAATTTACAAGCGTGTCTAGCATTCAAATTGCCTAACTTTATTTATTAGGTTCTTAAGTATGTTGGGAATTAATATAAATTATAATCCTAAACTATATTTAAGATTATCATTTATTTTTAATTCTTTAATTAAAATTTTATATTCATAGATTAAAATTGACATCTAACAATATATTATAGTCACTCAAATATTAAGAATGTTAAAGTAATTTTGACTAATCTTTTCGTTTTAATTTTTTAAACATAATTTAATCATTTAATCTTGTAATTTTTTAATCAGACATAGAATATGAAATTAATATTTACTTTATTTGAATCTAATCATATTAATTCTCAAATATTAGTAATTGATTCTTTTAGTGTCATTTGAAAACGATTTTCAAGGTGTGATTTTACCTTAGTCAAGAATTTATCAAGTTAATGCTAATCGAAAATAATAAAATATTCTTCCTAAGTATTTCAGGATGATGAATCCCATATTAATCACTCAATTATCTTTATATAACTTATTACATATCTTATATCAATCAAGCTATCTTTGAATAAGATACATTCTATGCATAGTTAGAACATAACAATTATTGAATAAGATATTTTGAAAATCTCAATTCAAATGATCAATTTCTGATCAATTTCATTCATCATGATGAGCATTTCCATAGATATACAAGTTCTATACATATGAGGTTATTTACATATTTGTTTAAGTATTATGTATTTCAGTTTATGAGATTAATTACATTCAGTTTATGAGATTGATTACTTATTCATAAGAAAGTAATATAATGTATACTAGTATTTTCACTTTATTAATGTCCATTCTTAATAAAGCAATCACTATAAATAATTTAATGATAATATATAAATGCAATATACACCTGATAATTATGATCTCAACATAATTTTATCTACAAAGTATATTTATCACATAGAATATATCTTATAAGCAGTTAATTAAACAAACATGAATAAGATAAAGAGTATTGATTGTTAATTATGTCATAAATATATTAAATGTAAAACATAAACTAATAATCTCTCACTTATGCTAAGCTAATAGCTTAAGTATCCTATACTATGTCTCTTTATGACGATCTTGCCACTATTGAGATAATAATTTAGTGAGATAATTCTACAAGATTCTCTTCGATGAAAACTTATTTAAACTTTGCACCTTTCATCTGAATTATTATCATAAATAAAAGAAATTGCCTATATATGTGTATGTGTGTGTGTATACACTTAATGAGACTTTGCTCCTTTTGAATGTCTAATAACTTTGTTATTCCATAGTACATTACTATTTAAATAATGCACGAAACTATACCAAGTTTATTAAATATCTTCTTAATCCAACCAGTTATTTATACTAAATGAAACTCATTATGATTTGATTAACAATCATATACAAACTAAGTACAGTTTTGAGGTTAAAGAAATCCATTAAAGTATCTGAAAGATGTGTACTCTATACTCAAGAGGAGGAAACAAGCATTCACCTATTTTTTGAGTGCTCATACACATCAAACATATAGGAAGAAGTGAAAAACATAAATGAAGTAGACTTCCCTCCTTATAAATGGCTTGATCTTGTATAATGGTGTAGTAGGAACAAAAAAAATGGAGTTGAGGAATGGATAGTAACAAAACTAGCCTTAAGCAACACGATTTATAATACTATAAGGGAGAGGAAAAGAAAAATTTTCATAAAGGAGTCAAATGTAGCAATTAGATTAACTGATATGACAATCAATTCTATAAGGGAACATTTAGATATTTATCAAAGATATCTCCATTTCAGCTCAGGAACAATATTGAAATGGAGAATTTTGTAAATCCCATAACATTCAAAGATGAGAAATTTCATAAAGAGGACAGATCATTAAATTCATGCAAGCAATTGAAGCTGAGTCAAACATATAAGCAAAAAGAACTTAGGACACCAATGTTGTGTATCGATCTCTAGGAGTAGGAAGAGAGGATGATGGAGCCATTATATCTCAATTGATTTAAGTACAACTAAGTGATGTAGTACCAAGGTTAGAGAGTAGATCATATCCACCAGATTGATAAAAGAAAAACTCCATACTACTAGCAATTCAATTCTTGCATCAGCCTTAAAAAGGAAACGAGGTTATCAATTTGTGTAAGGCTAATTGATAAGTGATATTTGTTATAAGATTGTCTAAGTCATTTTATGTGATAATGTATATGTTTAATATACATACTGGGATGTTTAGCCTAGGTTTTGTGTTCTTTTCATATAACTTGCATGTGTATATGATTGCATATGATAAATTGCATATTAAGTTATAAATGAAGGTTTTTAAGCTTAAGTTTTGCATGCTTTTCATGTGTTTTGATATACATACACTTTGTATGGTTGTATGTCAATGTTTGGGCAGATTTTGAACCTTATTTATATTGATTATCAACTTACTTGTATGTGGACTTGTAGGTATCAAAAGAGAAACAAAAGAAGAAAATGAGGCTGGAAAACAATAGGTCAAGATTGCGACCCAGGTCTAAGCTGGAATTTTCCAGATTTCCAGCTAGTGACTCCAGCTTGCTCCACTTGCATCCTAAGTCAGTTTAAGTAACCAAAGGGGTATAAAAACCCCATCTTAAACCCTAGAGAAAAGAGAGGTCGTGTAGCACACTAAAAGGAGTAAGATAGACACAATTTTGGGTGGATTTTTAAGGAGAATCAAGTGATTTCAAGAGATCACAAAGCTGTCACACTAAGTCCAGCTTTGTTCTTCAACTAATAAGCCTTTTATTCTCTCTTCTCTCATTTGTTTTTATTCAGTTATTATATGCAGAAGATGTATGGACTTGTTGTGAGGATGTTGTTAATGATTGTAATGGATTTTTAAGTAGATTTTAGGGTTGTTCTTACCATAACTATGTAAGAACTCACTTTGGTTTAATGTATTATTTACTTTAATGCTTATGATGTGTGGTCTTTGTATGCTTCGCTTACATTGAGAAATGGAGTTAGGAAATTAGTTTGGATGTACAATAAGATTGGCCAGCCTTGAGAACACTTCACACATGATTCTAGCATGACATTTAGAGAAAGATCTTAGATGTTTTGATGGCTATCCAATAGGTTACTTCATATCTACTTAGTGGTTAAGTAAAGTGTGTAGGTTGAGAGATCACATACGTAAATTGTTATTTTGGGCTTATTTGGTTCGAGTATTAAGAGATAAAGGGTTAATACATTACAATGCATAGGACTAAGCGATTGCATTACCAAAGTGAGGGATTACATAGTACGGAGAGAATGATCCTAACCTTTATAATTTGATTCTCTAAATCAAAACTATGTTCTTATTTTTGTGACATTTTAAAGTGTGTTTGCAAGACTTTAAATTGTGAATTTTTTCAATTTCAATCTCTCATTATTTGGTTTGTTCAAACAAAAGTCAATTTGAAATATGAGCCGTATACTTGCAATATAGCAACTTCAATTAATTTTAAAAATTTGAGCTAAACATGAAGCAGCTATCAAGTTTTTGGTGCCAATGCTGAGGATACTATGTAGGGTTTTAATCAGGGTGCTTAATGAAAGAGTAAGGAGATTCCACGTAATATTGATTTATTTATACCTTGTTATTCGATATAAGTAACATTTTGCTCATTTGAATGAATCTTTTAATTTTAAAAAAATGATGATGCATTGGAACCTTTTTGACTCAAAATAATATTGTTCAAAGTAAAAGACTTAATTATACTTTTATCAAACTGAAGTTAAAATTCATTTGGTCTTTAACTCAAATATCAACTTATACATAGAATAATAGATGCCTTTAATACTTCATAAGTATTAGATATCTCAATTGTCAAACTCCATTTAAATAATAAGTATATGGATTAGAATATGTAAACAAAATTTAAGACTATCTCTATAGATCTTTATTCCTAGAGTTTACGTTATTAGCTTTTCATATCTAATTGAACGTTGTCCTTGGACTATTCAACAACTAAAAATATGAATTGTTATTCTCTATCAATAGTATTCATTTACATAATCCCATTAAAAAATACAACTATACCGCTACTAAACTTTTTGTGGACATGATACATCCACAATCATCTTCAAAGAAACTCTTTGCATTCATTTTAAAAGTGATGTCTGTTAACCCTTTAACTATGTATCAAATGTATTAGACAAAAACACTTCCGTGTAGATGTTTTGTTATAATATTTTAACTATTTCATATTTCATCTTACTTTAACTACTTATCTTGAGAACTATTTTCCTTTAAGCATATATCGAAACAAGAAAAAGTATTTTATTCAATGGAGTTTGTAAGATTGTATCCAACCTTTTAGATATCCTATAAAATCTTATTATCTAATTTTGTTCTTAACTTATTGGATAATATATGTTTCAACTAAGCACTACATCCCTAAATCACAAACTTTAAGAGTCCTACCATGTCATATCTTATATGTAATCTTTCTAGTTGATTTGGATGAAACTATAGAAGGTAAGTTATTTTTGTTAAGACATATATCTAGAAGAAATAAATATTACATGACATAGTATCTTATATTGTACATTTCTCCTCATACAATCCATATTGTTACAAATTTTAGTTATGGAGATATTAATAAGGGAATATCTTACACTATAAATAACCAAGAAAATTTATTGTATAATCACCACATCAACCTTATCAAAATATTTTTACATTTTAAATACCTAATCTTTACTCATATCTAAATACCTTGAACTTTCTAAAATTTATATTATTATTACATTTGATACATATGACAATATCATAAAAGTTATGAGTAAATTTAACAAAATACCTATATTCATACATATATGAGTTGTTATTACATCTTATACATAATATATATAAGATTTAACAATTCAATACTATAATTGTTCTTCCATTAAAGGTTGATTTAGTTTTATTTTATCCTAATAAGTTTTACAAGTTTCATATAATTCACATTTAAAAGGAAACACATATCCTTATATGTAACTTTATAATTCTTATTTTATTGATGCAATAGAAGAGTATTCTTGGTTATCTAACTCTATGTTAAACTAAGTGATATTTTAACCCATAAGTTTGATATTAACAAAATATGTTACTATTAATATTTTTATCCTTGGTGTAATTAATAAAATAATATATAAAAGATAAAGTTTAGTGAAAAGGTAAAGTGATAAAGGATCCTATTAAATCAATCAAGCAATTAAATAATAAAGAAACTAAGCAAAGAGGAGCATATATGCAACTTAAGAGAACTTTAAGAGAATTCAAATGAAGGACCAAAAAAAAAAAGAGAGGAATCAATCATATGAAGATTCAAGGAAATCATTGTAGTACTTCTTGTAACTTTGTCTTGATCATTTTAATGAATATTGGCTTAATAATTAAATGATCATTTGCAAATAATTCATTGATAGATATATATTTTACATGTTATTTGGGAGTTAAAATTTCTTGGTATTTGACACTTCTATGATGTGTTTTGTTTAGATATATTAATGTTTTCCTATGATTTATTCATTTTAATGTAGGTAATGATTCTAAGGGCACACGAAGTTGAGTACAACTGTTTATATAGTTTTCAAATCTAGAAAATTTTAGAGTCATTTGGAAGATAAAAACATAGACAACAATTTTGTAGAAGACATCGAAGGTTAATGCTAGCTTAAAATATTAAAAAATGGAGAAGTTGGTGGAACAAGGCGTAATAGATGATGAACATACATGGAGATAGGAACCTATCTTTCTTTTAGTTCAAAGAAGTGGAGAAGTATAAGAAGACTAGTATTAGAGTGTTGTATGGAACTCACGCCAAACTCATCACTGTTTAACAAAAAAAGCTATGAAATAAAACCAATTCTTGTTACAACTTGGTGAAAGGTGTTGCTTACACATTGATTCATGATGCATAAAATTTCCAAAATAAAGTCAGTATCGGTGTTGATGCTATTTCAATGTTGATTTTTATGCACAATTTATGAGGATGTATTACTTCTCAAGTTCAAATGGCATATAACTCTATCTTTGTAACCTTAAACATTAATACTTATATTATGTTTAACTTAGGGGAACTTTTGAAGGGTGTTTGATAAATGTTATAAATATCGTACCAATATTGGTATCTGATTTAGTTATGATATGGTATAGTATAGGTATTGGTCAATATTAGGTATCAATTTAGGTATTTTAAAATTACAAAATAGTCCCTAAATTTTTAAAATTGAAAAAAAGTCTCACAATGTATTATACTATATAATACATCAATTCTATTTCAAAAAACCATAATAATATAAATTTGAAATGACAACTATCTATTTATTTATATCAGTTTTACTTTTCACATATTTCACATATAAACAATAATTACAATTAATATAAGAAAAGATCGTTTAATCATCATACATGTATAAAACTAAGGATAATGCAAAGTACTTAAAATGTTACAATTTCATCATATAATAAAGAATAATTACATCAAATAGAAAGAAAAATAAAGTTCAATGACCCTATAAGTATTACAATAAGAGTTTATGTTAAGAAACACAACCAATTATGAACAAAACATAAAATAAAAACATTTATTGTTAAAAGTTTTATATTTTATTGCATATAAATGATTTAACATATGTATCAAATACATGTGAAATTAAAAGAAGAGAAGAAATGAAAAAACTTGGAACTTCATTTAATTGAATATCCGCTCAAATTGCATTGACCATAATTCTTATTTGGTACAAAATCCTCATCATTAAGAGGAGTCTCATCATAACCATTATTAAATTTATTGCACCAAATGACGTGTCAATACTTTACCATCCAAGATTATCTTTTAAGTTAGTCTTATCTATCAAACCTGTTTTTCCTGAAGACCTAATTCGCTAAAAGATCGATACGAGCAAGGCAAATTGGATCTATACAATTACTTGTTTTATTAAGAGTCCTAGTAAACAAATAAAATTAAATTGTCAATAAAATATAAGAAATTTTATTCATCTTAATAATGATAATAACAAACTTTTCTTGAAGCTTTAACTTGTATCAAACAAAGACTAAGCTGTTCAATCTTTTGTGTTCCAATATATTTCTTTTCTTGGAATGAACAAATTTAAATATGCTTTAATTCCTTTCACACCTTATTGCACTCATATATTGACTCATAATTTTAATTTCAAACTTGTGCACACAACAGAGTCATCATTAGTAATAAACTGAGTAATGATTTTTGGCTCAACTTCATTCACAACTTCATTAAATTTTTGAAAAAGAGTATCAATATTTCTTTTTGAAAAAGGAATTGTATTAATAATAGCAAAAGCTACAAAACAACATTACAATGAGTCACATTATTTGCATATCATTTAGCATATCTAATAGTTACAATAATACACTACAAGAAACTTAATTATAGCATCCATGTTTGCTTCAATCCTTAGCTGATTAAACTTTGTTTGTTGTGTGCAATAAAGACTACTTGCATCCAATTCACAATATTATTCGCTAATCGATATTTTCCTTCTTCAATTCCTTGTACAATTGACTGGCGCGTCGTAACGCTAATCAAAATAAAATAACTAAACTACTACTGTAGCAGTGGTGAGTCTAGGTCAATCCCACAGGGAGTGTTCGGTTAGCTTATGAAATGAAATTAATTGATGTTTAGGTAATGGAAGGTTTTGGATTTAATAAGAAAATAAAATAAAATAAACCTAATGAAAAATAATTAAAGAAAACATGCAAAAATGATAAAATTGGGGAATTCGGTAAGGATCCGGTTCTTTGGTTCTATCTCGACCTACACCCTAATTAAGCATAATTCATTGATTTATTGTTCTTTTATCTCTCTTAGAAATTATTGGTCGTAGATTAACTACAAACTCTGTTAATCTCAATTTTTCCTTAGATCCTAGTTAATCACGAAGCGCTCGTTAATTAACCCTAGCTATCGAGAAACTTAGAATAAGCTCTCTAAGTTTATCCAGACAACCGCATTATGAATCAGAAAAATAGACTAATCTAGGTAATAATCACACAAGCTCGGATTATTTAACATATGTTATATTATTTCTAATGATTTGGAATCATTAATCGCTACACATGAATCAGAACCATTAATAGCTACACATGAATCGGGAATACAACGATTATGTATTGCATTTTATTTTAGTAATTGGTTTTCATGAAAAATGATTCAATAGAGCATTAAAATCATCATCATTCAATACCCAATACAATAAACATAAGATAACATAATCAATTCCTAATGAGAGAAAGAAACAGGAAAATAATAATAATTGCTTAACACAGGTCGTTAGTGTCGATATCACCTTCGAACTAGTGTTGGGGCTTCTAGCCTTTCATGGGTCTTCTAAGAAAAAGCTTTAGCCCTTACAAAAATACCCTAGCCGAAAACCCTCAAATGCTCTCCCTCTGTCGCAAGCTTCAACTCTTTTCTGTTTCACTCACTATTCATTGATTTGACAACTTAAGTTTAATGTCCCAGGCTACTATTCACTCTTCTCTTTGTGTTCTCTCTTTCAAGCTACACTGTTTTTCTCTTCTCTATTTCTCTATTGCCATTCCTCTCTGCTGCCCTTCACTGTAGCTTGATTTGACCAATTAAGGTTGGTGTTTTTAGTCCACATCTACTGTACACCCCCCAAAAACCCTTGCTATTTTGCTATACATTTTAAGCCAGAAAATGCTCTTGGAGCTGTGCATCGTCGTTTGCTTCTTTCCAGCTAGGTTGTGCATTGCCGTTTTGGTTCATTTGATGTTATGTTTTGGCTGGCTCTGTCGTGACTGTCCCTATGCTGTGTTTTCTCCTGGCCATTTATGTTTCTACTGTTTTGCTTGCACGAAACGCCCAAAGTCTACTGCTACATTGTCATTTCTTGTCCAGCTGTTGTGTCTCTTCACTGCCATTTTCTGCTTGTTACTGCTGCCGTTTCATGCTTTAACTTTGTTTTTGTATTCCATCATTAAATCTACATGTAAAATTAATAGGAACGCAAAATAAGCAATTAAATAGAAAAAAATGAATGAATTAAAATGAAATAACATATAAAAATATAGCAAAATCCATTCATATCAAATACCCCCACACTTAGCTTTTGGCCGTTCTGGGGCAAAACATTAAAATTAAGCTCAAAGACTCGAAACATTTACTCAATTTCCATATTTTCCAAGACTATATAATTATAATCAAAGATGAATGACTTTCAAAAATCATAACAAGAATTTAACATTCCAAGCTTTTACTCATGATCAATCAACATTCAATACCTTTAAAAACTGAACAATCTAATGTTAGACTTGGAAAATGTGTTTAACTAAAATATATCAACGGGTACACTCAACACCATTCATGATCATGACAATCCACAACTTTGCATATCATTTCATTTCTCCACCACTAAAATTCACATGCAAAATCATGAATCAAAGGACTTTTCAAGGTTGTAATGTGGGAAAAGGTAAGGTGAGATATATTTGGGTCAAGTAGCATGAAAGTCATCAAAGCTAGTTAAACAAAGCAACACTCATCAAAAACTGGGCATCGTCAGCTATGACGAATGCATCATTTATATTTCACAACCTAATTCAACTCTCACACACGAACCGAATGAAGCATATATCAATCTGAAAGAATCACTCATACAATTTATGCCAACAATACATTGAATCCACAAGAGTGAACCTTCCAAGCCAACATTTACCTTATATTCAACATACTCAAATATCACATTCATTACAACTCTATGAAGTTGCATTAATCATGAATAACTTTGCAAACTCATATGCACTTCCTCCTTGATAAATTAATTTAAACATATTTTCATTCTTTCCTTTTTCTCTTTTTTCTTTTCTTTTCTTTTTATTGTGCTTTTCTCTTTTTTCTTTTTCTTATAAAAATTAAAATAAACTACATTAACATGGGAATTTTAATGATAAGACATAACAAAACATCCCAACATTAACCAACCCACACGTTTGTACACCCCCATGATTAGAATTTTCTACATCCACAAACTCAGCAATCTTAAATGTTCCACTAGCCTTATGGCTTGGGTAGGGCATTTGGTTAAGTACAAAGCCTGTAATATGGTTGATACAAAAAGAAAGGTATAAAGTTCAAAGGGGGTTAACAAGCGAAAAATCATGTCAATAGGGTAGGTTATTTGGCTAATGTACTTTATGAAAAACAAAGAATGCCTAATCATATCCATGTTAATGCATATAAAAAAATTTGATTTCGAATAGAAATTCAAGGAAAAATTAGGATATATATATCATGAAGGTCACATATTATCAAAAAACAATGAGACTAATACAAATGTGTTATTCTAATATGGCTCATAATCTCACTTTCTTTGTCTACCATTAGTCACTACTCTTCTAAAGATAATGCATATCAGCCAATCACAAGAGCAAAAGTACATGCCAAAGTTGCTATAAAATTCTTTAGTTAATTCATTCTCTACTCATGACTATATAATCTTAGAAGCAGCAGAAAACGAGAAAATGTTTGTTTTGTTTATGTTATTCTTTCTCTCAAATTGATTGAAAACTTAAAAAAGAAAAAAAAACTAAAAAAGAACACACATGCATATAAAAAGAAATGAAAAAGGTAAAGAAAAGAAATTTACTTCCCTTGAGTTGCCTCCCAAGAAGCATCTTCGTTTAGGGTCACTGGCTCGACTCTATGCTCCTCCTCACGTGACAAAATTGTGATCTTCAGGTGTCACATGTGGCTCCTCCACATGAGGTTCTTCTGGATTGGGCCTTGATTGATAATGGTTCACCTCCAACATCTTCCCTATCTTCAGATTCTTCATCTCTACTGAGTCCTTGTTCTTTTGAAATAATTCAAATGAGTCATCACCTTTTTCTCCTTCATTTAATTCTTTCAACCTACTAAGTAAAGGTGAAGGGTTAGTCTCGAGTATAATTACGAACTCAGTACTTACCTCCGAGCTAAATGATATAGCTTTTTCTACTTTGAGCTCCTCCTCTACTTCTTGTACACAAGCAATTCGTTGAGGGTTGACCTCAAAATTCTCAAGCTCCTTATCACTTTACAAAGTTTCAGTACAAACATCCATGGGGTACACCTTGGGTTGATACGACTGTTCCTCTTCACTTTGTGGTTCTAGATGATTGATATCCTCCCATCGAGGCAATGCATCTTGTTGGAATTGTAGAGTATTATGCTACAATTGCAAAGTATTAACATTCACAATATTAATCAACTCTTCCAGAGATGGATTGGAGTCTTGATAGGAAGCTTCTGGTCTGTATGAAAATTGATGTGCGTCTTGCAAACTGTCATGGAAGTAATTATGATGATTATCCCATCCACAACAAAAGTTAAGTCGATCAGTCCAAACAATGTTACAGGATTGAGAATATGAGTTATAAAAGAAATTACCTCCATCAATATCGAATGTTTTCACAAACATCAAACAAAAAATGAGAAGATCACGAAATAACTAAAAAGAAATCAATTATGAACAAATATATATATATAACACCAATTAAATCACAAACAAAAACTAAAACACCACACTCCCTAGCAACTGTGCCAAAATTGACCGACGCGTTACATTGTTAGTCAAAATAAAATAACTAGGCTACTACTATAGTAGTGGTGAGTCTAAGTCGATCCTGCAGAGAGTGTATGTTAAGTCTTTGAATGAAATTAATCCCATTAATATCCCTACCAAAAACCCTATAGTTTTCACTCACTAAAAGCTTCTTCTCTTCGCTACTATTCATCGATGGGATAATTAAACATTTGGAGTTTTTGGTCCACCTTACTATTCACTCACTTCTCTTCTGACACTTTGTTCTGCTACCACCCTCCTTCTCTTATCACGCTACTCTCCATTTTATTTTTCTATCGTCACCCTCTGTCACTGTAGCTTTATGTGACCATTAAAGATGAGAGTTTTTGGTCCATCATCACTATTCAACTTCAAAACCCTTCTTCGGTTCTTCACGAAAATGTCAGCGTGTCGTCCTTTTAACACTACATTTAACGCCATTGTGTCATCATTTTATCTTGGCATTTGCGTTTTTGTTGCTTAGACGTTATAGTCTGATGGCTTCCCATTTGCGTTGTCGCTTTTGTCATGCACTGCTTCCTTCTAGTTGCCTTCATATGCTTTAAACACTGTCATTTTGTCTTATTTAATTCCTAGCACTTAATTAACGCAATTGCATGCATAATCCATGCAGCTTACGTTATTTGCTTTTTTTTTAATTTTCTTCTTCTTGCTCCATGAAGACAAGTGAAAATTAATCTTCAAAGAAAGATCCAAATGTAGTGCTTTCGACTTACTTTAATTTCTTTGCTTCCAAATTGTACCTAAAATCACATATGAATTAAAGTGAGTTTCTTAAGCAATTTCATATCATTAATCGCTAAGTGTAAATGATTAAATGTATCAATAATTTAATACATATAAGAGAGCTTCATCGCATTATCTTCTCTTTTGACGACTCTCGAAGTTTCAGTCTGAAAACACTGCAAAACTTTTATATTCTTTCGGTCGTCACAAAAATGAAGATTTTATACCAAAAATAGGGATCGGTGAGCTGTCAATGATCACACCAGTGACTTGGTGTGTCACGGGTGTGACACACTTATGCACGACTATGTATAGCCCTCTTTTCTATTTTAGAAAAACAAGAAACCTATTGTTCTCTTTATTTCTCTTAAAAACAACACTTAAAAACCCTCCACCACGTATGCATTTTCATTATTCCTAAATGACTGTGTTTCATCTCCTTCCAAACGTGTGTGTTTTGCTTTGCTTCAACGTGGTGGTGCGTCATCATTTCCTACTGTCTGTGTTTCCTTCCTAGCTGCTGTCTATAACACTCCACTACCATAGAGTATATACTTGAACATCCAGAGGACATTCAAGAACATACCCTATGACAATAGCATATTAGAGTAGTCTTATACACTTATTATGGCATCATACAGTTTACAAACATTTAAAGGCAACTTTTCCATTTCATTCACTAAGATAATTTATATAGTAGTCATTAAAACAAATATCTACATCATCACAAGTATCTGAAATATTTACTCCTCTGTTTACATAAAGTTCTACATAACAGGAATAACTATATATATATAAACATAAACTATAGCTCCTCAAATGTTAGCTGACCAGACCTTTGAGCCATTTCTTAATCCAAAATGTTATTTTAGAGTATCTTAAGATCTAGGTCTCCTCTCTCGTATCTGAAAAAGTCACGTTGCAATTTTGATGAGTTTTGCAAACTCAACGAGTGAACCATCCTCAATGTGCTCACTCTTTCAAAACATCAAACATTTCAAATATAAACCAAATACACAACATTTCTCAACGCAACAATTCATTATGGATTACATTTATTTCATATGATCTTTTCAGAAGAATTCAATCATATTATCAAATGTACTCAAATATGACATATCACAATATCATCACAATTCTGAAATGTTTTCACAATCATATATATACAAATGCATATGCCTATGAGACTCCACTTTTGTTGTTATTTTGTTGTGATCGAGTGCCTTTCACTTTCCCATATCCCTTGTGGATATTGGGCTCTTTTTAGATACTGTAGCGTACCTATTATGGATACCAGACTTATTAATCACGGAGTTAGTGGCTCTACGTGCACATTTCTAAGCTTTAAGCTCTTTTAGTCTGGCCACTCTAGTCACAATGCCTTTATCTGATCATGCATATCAATGTAATGCATCAAATCAAAAAATACGCCGTCAATAACATTTATTCATGATGCATAGTCATATTCACATATTCATCGGACCTAAGTCCGGCATTTAACTTTTTATTAAGTATACAGATATCTTTCAGATTCATATGCAAACAAAACATTCCTAATACATTCCCAAATATCAAACTCCTCAGATTACCAATGTCTAGAATTATCACATACAGATCATTAAAAATTCAACAACTGGGAGTTAAACAAAAATATATCAATCCTGATGAGAACGTTGATTGCAAGGTTACACAAGCTAAGTTTTACTATTTATAACCTTGGTAAATTCTACAAACGCACATGTCATTTGCTTGATACCTAAGGTATCAATCCTACGAGGAGGGCTAACTAGTTCTAAATCTAAGGTCGAAAGCACTACTAAACAATAATTAAGAAGCAATAACTTAAAACACAAGAGTTAGTTAGACCAAATAAATCAAATTAATCAACAAAAATAATGATTAATGATTAACACATAATTAAAAACAATCACGATGGCAATAAACAAATTAAATAGGAAATTGAATAGTAATGGAATTTATCCAATTAACGAACAATGATAACACACCCAATTTCCACCACACGAGTTTACCAAAAGAGAGAAATGGAAAATTACCTATCTTTAACGATAACCTAACCAATTATGATTTATTGAATTAAAAGTTCTAGAAATCCCAGGGTTAACTACTCTCTCTCAAGTTATAATTGAACCCTAAACTATAAACCCTAATCATATTATGGGAGATTGTAATCTCTCAATTACCAACCTATCCAAAACCTAATTAGTTCTTAAGTGCTCTAATAAACAACTGGAAACCTAATATGATCTCTCTACACAAGATTTACCAACTTGATTTAATTCCAGATCTAGTAATCTGCCTAACTCTCTTTTACCTAAATTAATCGTTTTCTCTCGATTCACCCTCTCAGTATATCGTCGAGATATTAAGTGCATAATAAATCACAATTAATTCAATGAACACATAAAATGATCAGATTTCATTAAGCCAAAATAATAATCCAAAGGTGAGTATAGAACATCAACCACAACGTAGTCTATAATCAACTATCTATATCAATTCTATAATTAAATAAAATTGAAATATATAAGAGCCAAAACTACGATGGGATGATGGGAGGCCACGACCTCGGAAAGCTTCTTAATCTAGGAAGCACGTCGTGTCTACGTCGTCTTCCTATTCTCTCTTCCTTTGTCTCTTTCTCGATCTCTCAAGGTCTCTTTTAGGGTTTCGTTGGGTGGTTGCTCAAAGTTCTTCCAAGGCTCTCTCCAGCTCTTCTTTTAAAGACTTCTCACGTTATATTTATACTTGGTAGGCGCTAGATCAAAGTCTTTTTGTATCAGTCCAATGCAGGGCACGATCGTGGTCGATACCTTAACCTTTTTTTAACAATCGTGGCCCAGTGTGCATAATCGTGGCCTAACTTGGAGACTTTCTATCACGATCATGTACCAAGGGCATGATCATGGCCTGGCTACTGCTGGCTTGTTCTTCTCTGTCATGATCATGGCCTGTTATGCCACGATTATGGGCTAGGTCTTTGGCCCAAAACTCTTTGAATCTTCTCTGTTCTTCACCATTTACCCTGAAACACTAACAAACATATCACAGCACCTCAAAAATATAAGATTTAAGCTTAAAGACTTAATCCACCAATTAAAACACTAAAACACACAAACTAATATAATTAAACACATAAACACACACTCAGTGCTCGAGTTCACACTAATTACATAAAAAATTCAATCCTAAAACATCATGTAAATGATACCTATCAACATCCCCACACTTAAACATTTGCTTGTCCTTAAGCAAACAAAACAAGGACACATAAAAAACACAAAATACGTAATGCAATAATGAGGCAATGGCTTTGATCTTCATGAAATGAATTTAATCTTGAACACAATCATTCAGTTATGTTAAATCATTAACATGCAAAATATGCATCTAGGGGCTTTGAACTAAATATACAACTTAATCGAGACCTAATTGTTAACTTATTTACCCTGTTCAATTGTACACATATATTAATAATTTTTCATCCCCTCGAACTTTGTAATTGTTCCTAAGTACATTTTCATAAAAATTCAAGCTTATTACAAGTTTCGTAGGTTTTTATTAAGAAAACATACTCTTTTTTTATTATTTAAACCCGGACTTAGTCTTTTACTCGGAGGTAAACATTTGTGATGAATGTCGATTCAGTTACTCAACTAAGTCATTTTACTAAACAACTTGGTTGAAACATCATTGTAGCCTTTTTACACGAAGGCAAACATTTGTGATGCGTGTCAGTTACTCAGCTATTATCATGTTTTCAATTGACTACTAGCTCTATTCATAACCTGAATGTCATCAAAATAGTAATTTATTAACAAAATTTTTTTATTGCCTACCTTGTTGCTATTAGCTATTCGTTTTCATGAAAAATACTAGTTAAGCTACTTAAGTTAAAAGACCTCAAATTATGAATGAATTTGGCAATCCAAATGATGCTAAATTTACATTAAGTCCTAATTGGGCTATATATTTGTCCAAAGGCCCCTAATTCACTAATTTTGCAAGCTAATGATCGTTTACAACCTAATAGACTATGTCCAAAATTAAATGAATTTCACATAATCTAAGCCATTGACACATTCACACACTTCACATAATGTAACCTAATAACTATAATACAATATGTAAAATTACAATCAAAAGCAAAACACATAATCCCTCCCCACACTTGAACAACACATTGTCCTTAATGTGAGAAGGAAGACGCATAGACATACACACGAAGGGTAAGATAAGAAAATAATGTGACAAAGAACAGACAAAATGAACAATAAAAATAGAAATAAAAATAAAATAGAAATGAAGACAAATTTGGGAAAGACAAATTTTGGGTTAGACATGAAATCCTAAGGAGACGGAGGTGGTGATGGTGTCGGAGGTCGCAGTTGAATGCCCTGAGACTCAAAATACCGATGGATCAGTTAGATATCTGGGCTCTGGCGTTGTTTTGTGCACGCCATCTCTGCAAGTGTTCTGTTGGTTTCGGATATTGAATCTGAAAACTTCTTCCAGCCTTGCTTTACCTCTTCTTCTTCTTTCAGTTCTTCACTCGAGGACTCCTTCTGTTGAGGCAGCACTGATCTTCTCGTGGATATCCCGCAGACTCATATTTATGGAATGGATGATCTTTGCCCGAAATAAATGATAATGGTTAAGTAAGTCAAGGGGATGAACTATTAACCCCCTCTGTTCCACACCAAAATGTTCGACAATGACAAACACTATGTATCCTATTCTAAGATGGTTACCCTGCTTGCGCGGAGTCACAGCAAGGGCATTCAGGATATGAGTGGACGTGCAGACTGGAATGCTATGTTCCATGTAGCACAGTATGAAAAGTTCCTTGGTAGAACACTTGTTGGTTTCTGACTTGTTAAAAACCAACTGACACATAAATTTTTGCAGCAGCAAGTGTTTATGGGACAGGATAATGTTATTGTGCACATTTTTAGCGTGGAACCGCTCAATTCCAGCCAGCTTATGCCAGTATTGGGATGGACGAAAGTCATCATGTTGATCAATGATGGTGGATTCAGGGAGTCCACACATCTCACACATAATTTCTACATTCAGTTTATATGTTTATCCTTCCAAGCTAAAACACAATTCCTTGGTATTCTTAGGGTCAAAGGTCAAGGTAGTAAAGAATTCCAATGTAAGTTCCTTATAAATAAGGAAGTGGAACTGTATAAACTGGCCCTATTGGATTCTCTCGGCTAGGCTCTCCACCCGCTCACGCGATTCTAGCCTAATTAATGTGTTGACATCAAAGTTTTTAGGAACTAAAATTTGCCTAGAGTGAAGGGAACAAAAATTAGTAACTTCCTCCTTGGTATACATAGGGAATGGTGCTCCAAAGTTCACTGCTTGTTTCCTTCTCCCCTATCCCATAACTTGCTATCTTCTATAAGGTTCCTGTCGGGCCGATTGTTTGATGCATGGCATGATTAGGCATAGTGAATTTAGAAGGTTAGAATTTCTAGTGATAGGTGATAGTTTTTGGTCGCTTGAATTCTAAAGAGATAAAATGGAAATGAAAGTGAAACTGAAAAAGAACTAAGAATTGAATATATAGGTGGTAAAATGGTAAAACTTCCATTTAAAAATCGTGCCTACCCTGTTTCTACATAGCTGTAGGGTCATGTGGCCTACCACCAACAACATGCTCAATCGCAGGTCACGATCGTGGCCTGTTAGGTCACGGTTATGGCTAGCAGCTGTACCCTAACTCCAATATCCTTTGTTTGCTCTTTTTCTAGTCTTTTCTCTTTCACTTCGTAATTTTTTTATAGCCATTTTTGCTTCTCTCTTTATATTTGCATAATTTTCCCATAATTATGAAATCCTATTCCCTTATCACTATTATTTAACGAAAACAAAAACTAAACTAACTACGCAATTTAACTGTTCTAATAGAATTCAACACGAAACCAAATTTTCCATGGGTTGCCTCCCATGTAGTGCTTCTTTTAACATCAGGAGCTCGACGCTCATTTAAGCTCATAGTGGTTGGAATGAATGGTTTGATGGTAGCGTTGTCATTAATCTCAGAGTTTGTACCTTAGCTACCATATTGTAATTACCATCGTCTTTATAGTTTTCTTTGCCTTGCCTTCTCCTTCATGAGTACTTCTTTCGAAAAGTATTTGCAGGATCCTTTATGTCCTCCCATTCGCCTCAAGGCTCAGTTTCTTTGAGATCAACTGGAGGTGAAGGAGTTCGTATTCTCTAATGGTCACCTTAAAGGTTATATGATGATTCCCTAGTCGCAGAGTTAACCTGCCCTCATCAACATCAATAATTGAGCACGTAGTGACCAAGAATGGTCGCCCAAGAATTATCAGAGTGCCTTCATCTTCACTGATGTCTAAAATATAAAAGTCCGTAGGAAAGATAAAGTTACTGACCTTTACTTGCACATCTTCTATGATTTTCATCGGTCTATGCGACGTTCTATTGGCCATCTTAACTAAAAACTTAGTGGGCACTAACTCTCTTAACCCTAATCTTATACTGAAAGTATAGGGCATCATATTTATGCTTGCACCTATGTCCACAAATGCCCTATCTATAATAATGTTGTTGATACTACAAGGGATGAAAAAGTCCCCTAGATCATCTTTCTTCGTAACTATGCTAGGGTTTTCTTCCCGTGGTTGCTCCTTAACCTTATTTTTGACAGGCTCTTATAGTTTGAGCTTCGATTGTATTCGGTCCGTCACTTCCTAGATCTTTTTATTGTTGGAGTTATGTAAATATAGTGCCCTGGAAAGCAAGTGTATTTACATAAAACTTAATTTTCTTCCAGTTAGCTTTCTAATGAAAATATTTATTATTAATAAAACAAAAGTGTTTAGTTTTATTTGTATGAGCATTATATATCTAGTCATTAGGTACCAAGATTCTTTTGGAAGTAATATACATATACATGGAGATATATGAGAAACATGTATATTATTAGAATCTAAATTAGTTGATTCATAGTTGAATAATCAAGTTGGTCACTTGGTTATGGTTTAGACGGTAGTATTGCGATTTATCTTCATGTAAGTAAAAGAGTTTACTTCAATGGAATGATGAGTTTCATATCATGATAGTAGTTTACTATCGATAATGACACTATTAAATGAATCTGGAATCAAGTATGTTTTAAATAATAAAGTGGGCCGTTACTTTAATCTTAAAACATACACCTTAGCATTATGTTATTACGAACCACAATCTTGATGAGT
>JAOTAY010048788.1:0-20328 GCA_025629805.1 Erythroxylum baracoense
TATTCTATATTTTATAGAAACTGATTCGTGCTTCTTACTTTTCATATTTACATAGATAATTAGTGTTTCTTAGAACTACAATTGTTAATATTTACTCAATTAAAATTTTCATTTAATCTAACTGAAACGTTGTAGTCTTCATCGATTATACCCTACTTTTAATAAAGAGTATAAAATTAAAGATATATAATAAATTTATAAAATTATCATGAACGGGGATTGCCACAGGGCGGGGATTATTCAACCCATCCCCATCCCCAACTTTGTCTCGGGGGTTATATTTTCCCCATCCCTGATTCTACGGGGTGATTTTTTTTTCCAATCCCGACCCCAAACGGGGAATCTCCACGAGAATTCCCGAACGCCGAACCTAAATTGCCATCCCTATACATCATATGGCATACTCATTCATATGAATAATGTTGATACTCATTAAAATAATTGTATATGCATTCATTGACATTTTTTGGGTATAAGTGATTTTAATGCGATTAAAATGTGAATGGTAGATTATTTGTCTTGAAAATTGAATTGGTGTGTATTAAAATTGATTTAGCATTTGTGACATTTCAGAAATTTCTAACAATTTGGGGTATTTGGACTTGGAAAAATGTGGAAATAAGAGACAATTAGAAGTGTGACATTTGGTAGCCTTAAATGGAGGATAGATAGGAGACATGCATTGGTGACATGTGTCAAGACATAATTAAGACACCTAATCCCTTAGGAATTTCAGTGGCGAAAGAAAGTTTTTGCATGTTCACTACTGAAACTTTCTCCTTATTCATCCATCACCAAAACACCTAACTTATTCATTCGTATGTATTTGGCTTTTGATTAATACATCAATGTTACACTTTGTAAAGTAAACACTTCAGTCCATATACTGTTTTTGGTTGTTTCTCTCTATTCTTGTTTTTCTCCATCCACCAAAATCTCTTATTTCCACTCGCAAATTCTGGAATTTTGCTGAATCAAGTAAGTTGTGCTTTCATTTTCATGGTAATAATAATGATAAATGATAAAGAGATGATGTTTTCATGCTTGTGGATTGCATGCATAAGTGATGTAGGAAGAAGCAGTTTTGGTGATACAAGCAAAGCAAAAATGTGCAGAAAGTGTGATAAGGATTGTGATAATTGGAGTTAAATAAAGATTAGTGAAGTGCAGAAAATGTGATATAGAAAAGTATAGAAGTAGGTTATATTTTTGGGTTGTAATTATTCGTGAAATTTTCAATTGTGAATAGAGAATACTAAACTGAAATTGAGGTATAACTAAAGAAATCATCAACTTGAAATAATAAAGAAATGATAGAATTTTGGCAATGAAATGTGTTGGAGTATGTTATATGGAGCATTTTTACTGAACATGCATGTGTATTTTGGCCATATCTTGACCTGTAGATATCCAAATTGGATGGATTTTGCTTTTGATTAAACTAGAGACATATTGCTACAATTTTTATGAAGGAATTGAATTTGAATTCTATCCTTAAGAGTCTTGAAATTTGGCTTGCAGTTGAAAATTGTGTGCTGTTATGGTATGAGAACAGTCTGTAGTATTTTGGTTATAACTTGCATATTACTGAACCAAAATGCATGAATTTGATGTCATTAGAAATTTAAGAAATATAGAAACATTTGATTAGAAGACGACGTTTCCTAAATACCTTATTGTTTAGCTCATAATGGTCATACAAAACTGACCTAAAAAGTTGTCCTGAGAAAAACTTAAAAACTATAGGATAAATGGGATATTAGTTTCTGTCACGATCATGGCAGGGGATGCCACGATCGTGGGTAGTGATTTTTCATGGAAATGTTTTGATTATGAAATGATTGAACCAATTAAGGATGAAGTGTATAATTATGATGCTTTTGGAGTTAATTTGGGCTTAAAATGAGAGTATAACTTAGTGAATCAATTGTTTGATGCATTATGAATAAGGAATTATAGAAAAAGAATAGGATTTCATAAATAAAGAGATTAGACAGGAAATGTTAAATTAAATGAGTAGAGGTTTGAGAGTTTAATGCAATCAATTTGGTTATTGAATTAGTATGAAATGAAATTGCATTAATGTGTGTATGAATTCTGCAAAATTTAGAGTAGAATTAATGTTTGTATAAGTGTTAAATTCGTGTGGATGAAGGAACAAAATGTAGGGCACAATCGTGGCTCTTATCCTAAGATTATGGCTGGACAAAATAGAGTTTTTGTCATGATCGTGTCCCTTATAACAAGATCGTGGCTTGGACAAAAAAAATTTTTGTCATGATTGTGACCAGACCTATAGAGAAAAAGAGTTATCTTTTGAGTGAAGTTTGAACCAACCAATGCTAGGGTATTTCCATATGAGGTATTAAGGTTTAAATAAGAGCTTAAAATTATTCATACCTGAGAATTTGTCACTGAACATACATAATACATGATATATTTATAAATGTTCTTATTCATCTGAATGTGCAATGTAGTAATGTGAAAATCTATGTGATTGCATATAGAAGAGCACGTTGAGCGACCGCTTCCAGACATTGCTGAGAATTCAATGCAATAAGCTAAAGGGAGCAATTGTGAGTAACCTAAGATGGTCTCTCCTTGATTGTTTGTTTGATTCTGAATTGAATTGATATGTGATGTATGCATACTGATTTCCGGACATAAAATTTTCGGGCGTTTAATGCATGAATAACACATTGGAAGCATTCCTTGAATGTGAATGTGATTGAATAAATGTTTTCTCAACTTATATCTTGAATGCCTGACCAAGTCCGATGACTAATGTGAATGAGAAAGTGAATGTAAATTTAATGGACTGAATATGATGATTGAATATGTGTAATGCATTTTATTCTATGAATACATGAAATATAAAGGCAGTTGTGACCGGAGTCACTAGTAAAAAAGAGCTTAACGCTCAGACATCTGTGGTAAGAGCCTATGGTTCAATATGTATAATGAGCCCTGTATCTCCAAAGGATAAGGTACAGTATGAATAAGCCCGATATCTACAATGGATACGAGACAATAAAAAAGGCACTCAGCCACAATAATATAATAAATGAATTTGAGTCTCATAAACATTGCATACACATATGATATGAATAAATTGAGCAATTGCAATGTTTTGAAGACTTTTCTTGTATGAAATATGTGAAAGCTTATCGATGAATATGTTTTATATGATCGTAATGAAATGATGAAATGTATGGATTTTTGAAATGTGACAATTGTGAATAAAGTGCTGCGTGATATTACTTGTTGATAATCGAGATGATGTGAATTATTTGATAACATGAATTGTTGTATTGGATGATAAGAGTGAACCATCGAGGATGGTTACTCAACTGAGTTTGCAAAACTCAACCAAATTATAATGTTGACATTTTTAGGTTCAAGAGAGCGACGACTTAGCTTCTAAGACTTCTTAAAAGAGATTTTATACAACTTTGGATAGAAGACATGACTCAAAGGTCGGTCAGCTAGGACTGAAAAATTATCCTTAATTTTTGTTACTTCCTCATATATGTAGCATCCTTTGTAGGTAGAGCTGTGGACTCTGATAGGTTGATATTGCATAAACATGGATGATGGATATAATGCTACATTGTAAATTAGGGTTTATGAAATGAAATGAGGAAATTTTAGGATTTTAAACATTGTGTTAGTTATGATTTAATTATGATGCCATGTAATTTAGTGAAAATAAAATAGTTAGCACGCCATTTTTAGCAGGCATATGCATGTTCGTTCAAGGGTGTACGAACATGTGTTAGATGGGAGTGGGGTATTACATATATAATGTTTCCAAGTCTCTAAAACCTATTGTAATTTAGATAACTAAAAGCATCTCCATTGAGTTTCCTACTAAAGTGGTCAATTGGATGGATTTCCTATATCAAAATTAGATTATAAGTACATTCTTTTCCATCACCTTAATTTAAACTAACATACATTTTAACAACAGAAGTAAATGGTATGGCTAGTGCATTAAAATCCTTTAGAAACCTTTTAGTAAGGCTTGCTAAACTATAAAAACTTCTTATATTAGTTATAGATATAGTTATAGTCCATTCATAAATTACCTTCACCTTCTCTTCATCCACCTCTGTTCCTTTTTCACTCATAAAGATATAAGAAAAACTATTTTATCCATATAAAGAAATTGTTTTCAAATTAGCATATAATTTTTCTTCTCTTAAAACAGTTAAAATAACTTTTACATGCAGAAAATTTTCATCTAAATTCTTACTGTAGATCATAATATCATTAAACAAACTACCATAAAATTTGTTATAAAACCAAGTATAATATGGTTCATTAACTTCATAAAAGTACGAGTTATATTATATAATTCAGAAGACTTCATTAACTATTTATATAAAACATATTTTGTTTTAAAGGTTGTTTTCTGCTGATCCCCTTCTTTCATCCTAATATGTTGATATCCACATTTCAAGTCGACTTTTAAAAGTAGACAAGAACCATATAATTCAACCATAATGTCATTTAATTTAGGAATGGGATATTGATATATGAACATTGTTCTGTTGATAGCTCGATAGCTAACACATGTTCTTTAAAACTTATCCTTCTTAAGAACAAGCAAGACTAGATTAATATACGAACTTGTGCTCTCTCCAATATAGCCTTTTGAAAAAAAAGCTCCTTATCTTACCTTTAATGTTCTTTAGCCTCCTTTGAATTACCTATATTGGCTAGCCGATTTAGAATGATTGCACTATGTGTGAAATTATTTTGACATTATGTTTTCCTTATTAGAGGTAGACCACTACGAACACCATCTAGGAATACTTCTAGGAAATTCAATAAGAAAGATATAAAAACATAAGTAAGAAAATGTCAAATTGTTCATATTATAACAAGCCTCTTTATACATGAGTACAATCATATAATGGTTAGCATAAAAAGCTTTTGATCTCACTCTCTTTAGTATAAAATCTCACTTGTTTTTTACATTTCTCTCAACAATTATTTTCTTTTCCCTTAATTCTTTCTCCTTTTTTTTCTATTTTTTGATTACTCATCCTTATTTTTAGGTCACTCTCCTATTCTCAACTATTACCTTAAGTTAATCGTTATGCACTTGTCTATGTTTCAATGGCACAAAGGTAGTGGGTTTATTATTTACTACAAAAGAATACCTATTTGTAAACCTATCGTTTATAACCCTTGTATCAAATTTCTAAGGCTTCCTAAAAGAATATGATCAGCATGCATAGGATCCACATCACACAACACCTAATCATAATATCTTTCAATTGAGAAAACCATATTCATTTAGCTATTAAAGCTTATATGGTCGAGGATGTTTCATAGAATAGAAGCTCAACTTATCAACTATGGTAGTGTTAGATATATTTACATAACTATGTCCATTAATAACCATGCTATATACTTTATTATTGATGTGGCATATTGTATGAAAAATATTCCCTCATTTCTCACTAACTTTATTTTCTTTGACTTGAGCATTTAGAGCACACCTAATCACAAATGCCTTCCCATCTACTGAATACTCAACACCGTCATCATTATAATCTTCTAATGTCAACATAAAACTCTTATCACTTTTAACTTTATCTCCCTATCTTCTCTCATGATCATTTCCCTTTCATTAAAACATTACAAAACTACATGTCATGTTTACAAAAAATATTTAATATTTAGAATAAATATGTGGATTTCATATTTACCTTCCATTTTACTAGGCACTTTTCCTCCTTCTTTAAGAGATTCAACTTAAGCTTTATGAGTAATCTTATCATGCTTTTTCACACTCAATTTTAATGATGATGAACATAAATTCTATTGTGAATCGTTACCCTTTCCTTTTAATTTCCTTTCCTCCTTTATGACTATATGAACCACATCATCTAGCTCTATAACATATTGTAATTCTACTATATCAATAATCTGACAATTCAAACTATTTAGTTATAATAGCTTCTTGATCCTCTTCTACATTAGCTTAATTCACGATGATCTCCATTTCCTTATGGTACTCCTCAATGTTGTTCAATGGATGCTAATTAAACTATGCTTTTATTATTTTTTTCATAGTGATTTGCTTTAACTTTGATAGTTTTTATTAGATTTGATATTCAATGTGGCTTATATTTTATTTTCAAGAATTATTTTAGCTCTCAATGAATAAGGAAAAAATTCAAGCAAACTAGAGTCAAGTCAAAGAAGTTTTGGCATGATTTTTGAGGAATACAGGTCAAACATGGAATATGGACCCAAATTTTATCAAATTTATTCCATAATTCATTCTGTTTCTTCGAGGGATTTTCAAATAAACCAATATCGCCTTATCAAAAACTTATGTTCATAAACTTTTGACTAGTTTTCTTAAGATAAACCCTCAAATACATGATTTAGGATTTAATTATTCAATTTTAAGCCAACATGGGTGTAACATAAACTTGTTTTGGCAATAATTCTTATAAAAATTATAAGGTTTTATGTTTAAAAGGATAGAGAGACATGAGATGAGAGAGAAGTTATAAGAAGATGAATTAGATCATCTTGGGGCAAGAATAAAACAACATTGATAGAAAGAAGGAATTTCCATAAAGATTTATCTAAAAATATTAAGATTTCAAGATCCATGAGAATGAGATCTTTTATTTTCTATTTTTCTTTATTATTGTTTGTTTTCTTATTATTAATACAATCTAAATTAGGATGGATCTAGATAGGATGAACTTTAAACTATATATTTGGATTGATTCTTAATTTTAATAAGAGACCCAAGTTTTATTATGGATTATTCTTGATTAATTAGTGTGAATGAATTAAATTATGCTATCGTTTTGATTCAAATTTATATTCCATTCATATGGATTAAGAAATGATATTGAATAATATGAGTTACATAGAATTATAAAGATAAAACCATATACATTAGAGTCAAATCTATCAGAAGAATTCATAGAATAAGTTAATGTATTCTTATAGGTACTGATTAGAAAGAGATTTCAATCAGTAGCGTTCTAAAAAACTAGAGTTAATCATTGAATCAAAATAAATTTAGGCACAAAAAGGTTCAAGAGGGATTCTTCAATTGGATCTTAATTATCAATAAATTAGTTCATTATTGTCTACAACTTTGGCTTATTATCTTATATTTGTGATATTAATTTTAAGTCTTAAACCACAAATGCACGGTTAGCTGTGGCTAGCGTTGACAAGTATGGTTTGATGCTATAAAGACTGGAATTTCTTTCAGAAATAAAAATGTATTGAATAGAAAAATTAAAGAGAGTTCTCAGAGAGGTCTAACTCTTAGTCTTTAACAACTAAAGCCAACTTAAAAGGATAACATACAACAACACCTTTTGGAATGACATCGTTACATCAAGAGCATTCATTTACCAAAGAATGTCATTTGAAAATGAGGTAAGTATCTTCCCGTTTTTTGCATCAAAATTTCTAGCATTACCAAATTAGGGTTGTGAGCAAAGAGGAGGTATAATCAGAGGTAGTTTTACAATCTCACAGGCGTGTTTATCTCCTCAAGGGAAATCAGTAAATGACGAGGGACTCGTGGAGATTTGGTGATTTCACTTGAGTTGGGTCAGCTGATTAGGTATTTTAATTTCCTCTTTGCTACTTTTACTATTTTGTATTTCCTCTGCTTCTCTTTTATACATATGTTTACCTTCTGAGCGTAGCTTCTAGTTATACATTCAGTGAAGCTAGGATAGTTGTGTTGCATTTCTAATTGAGGTTACAAAGTAAAAGTGAGCTCTCTGATTTCATAGAGGATCTCAGATACGAGGGTCTCTTTGGGCATGTTGGTTCCACCAAACCGTTTGAGGTTTCTTTGCTTCCATAATCCATATACATAGAGTCTTAGGGATAGAACATGGATCTATCTATTTGAGTTTAGAGGGGTTTTATGGTTTGTCAATTTTTGGATCACCTCTGTGATAGTGTTCCCAGGATTTAGCTATACTCATATGTTGGCTATAGATTCCCATACATTATTGCTGTAAGGGCATGTGAAGAAGATATGATCTCTTGTTTCCACATGGTTCTTGCATATTGGACATGTTCTGTCCATTTGTAGATAGTGAATTCTATCAGCAGTATTTAACTTATTTAGGATTACTAACCATAATATGAAAGATACCTATGGGTTAGTACCTTGCTCTAAACAAATATATGCCATTCCACCTTTTGTTTCCTACATCTTAAAAGATCTCTCGCAGTCTTGTTTGTGCTTTTAAAGATAGGTTAGGTCTGCCAGTAGAAAGTGTCCAGAGAGTTAGGTTGGGGAAGATATGATGGTTAGAGATGCCTTAAATTTTGAGGAAAATTTCAGGTGCCCTCTGTGATCATTGAGTTGAGTTTAAGTTTGAGTGAAGCAGTTTGAGGACTGTTTAGATTGCCATAATGATGTATGAGACGTCCCAAGTTAGACCAGTTGTCAAACCAGACATAAGTAAGTTGCCATTCCTAATTTTACAAGAGATCCCTTCTCAGACTTTGTCCCTCAATTTTAAAATTTAGTTGAGAAAATAAGAGTATGAGACTAATTTTTTAATAATGTATAAGCTTCTTTTCTTAAGAAAATAAGAGTGTAGCCATTTCACCCAAAGAGAGTTTTTATCCATGAGGTTCCACCATAGTCTTTTCAAGTTTAGGGCTTGTTTTGTGATTTTGATAGGAGTTATACTTAACCCTCTTTCATCCTTAGGAAAGCAAATATTAGCCCATTTCACTTTAGTTAAACCTTTGACACCATTTGGGTGATTCCATAGGAAGTTCTTGAGGATTCTTTCAATGGTTTTGATGATACCTTGAGAAAGAAAGATGTGGAGCTCTCCTAAATATGGAGAGAGTTTAACACTGATTTGATGAGTTGAACCTTCCCTACATAGGACAAAGACTTATTAACCCATGAACTGATTCTTCTCTGTGTTTTCTCTAAGAGTGGAGCACATTTCGTATATAAGAGTCTTTTAGTAGAAATTGGTAATCCAAGATACAATAGAGGTGTCTGCTTAAAAATCATTTTAGTTGATTAAGAGATGTGAGGGCCCAAAGTAGTAGCTTTTTTGAATAGGAGAAAATGACTCTTTATTGGGTTAAATTGTAGTCCAGAGAAGCTTTTGAATTTGATAAATGTCACCATATAACTTTGTATAGAGTCCATCGAGGCCCTGCAAAATAAAGTAGATCATCTGCAAAGCAGAGGTTAGTCAAATCAATCTTTCTGCATTTAGCATGGTATCTAAATTTTAGGTTTTTGAGCACTTCATGCTTAATAAGAGTGTTAAAAGTCTCCATTCAAAGGATGAAAAGGTACGGGTACAAGGGGTCCCCTTGCCTAAGTCCTCTTTCTGTCTTAAAGAGTGTGGTAGGAGTACCATTGATTAGAATAAACAAGGAGGAGGTTGAGATACAGTCTTTAATCCACTTTATAAAGATCATTGGAAATCTATGAGCCATCAGTAAATTCCATAGGAAATCCTGACTCACACTATCAAAAGCTTTATAGGAATTAATTTTGATTGTGTAGTTTACTTTTGATAGTGCAGTTTAGAGAGTAATTTGATCTAGAGTGGCCTTTTAGGAGCTTTTGTGCAATAAAATGTTGTCTCCTATATGTCTGTCTTGCATAAAGGCGCCTTGGTTGTCACTGATTAGAAGGGTTAGGGTTTTTTCAGTCTTGAAGCAAGTATCTTGGATAAGACCTTGTAGAAGAAATTAGTACATGCAATAGGTCTGTAATCCCCAAAATGTGTGGGATTGGAGCATCTAGGAATCAAACTAATAAAGGTTCTGTTGATCTCTTTGAGTAAGATCCCCTGGGAAAAGAATTCTTTTATTACCTCTATAACAAATGGTCCTGTCTCATTCTAAGATATTTGGAGGAAGTACCCATTTAGGCCATCAGGGCCAGGAGCTTTGGAGCCATCCATGGAAAAAAATGCAACTTCTATTTATGTACTTTCTACTAGTTTTATGAGAAGTTCCGAGTCTGCTAATGTGATTTGTTTAAGGGAGAGGGTTCTGAGTTCATCTAACGTAACATTTGAAGCGTTAGGAGTTCTTAGTAGGTCTTTAAAGTACCTTATTGCCTCCTCTTGGATTTCCTATTGTGTCTGAAGATTTGCACCATCTTTGGAAGTTATAAAGTAGATTTTGTTGTCGTTTTTTCTCACAAGAATAGAGTTGAAAAAGAATCTAGTGCAGTTGTCTCCATCTTTTAACCAATGTACTCTAGCTCTTTATTGAAGAGAGAGTTGTGATTGTGTGTAGCCTTCAAGAATTGTGATGAGACATTCTTTTCTCTTTCAAGTAGAACCGGATAAGAAGGATGAGTAACAAGGTTATCTTAGATAACTTGAAGTTTAAGTTTGGAGGAATTTATTGAGGAAGTTGTAGGCCTTTGTAGAGAATTTAGGATCTTCAATTCTTAATTGATAGGTTTTAGTTTTTGGACATAACAGAACTACTTGGTCCCTTAAAACTATGTACTACACATTTTATACATGCCTCCCCAAACCCTGGAACATTCACTAAGAAGTTATTGAATCGAAAAAGATAGTGCTTGCTAACTTTTTGGAATAGGCTGTCCAATATAAAGGGGGTATGATCCGAGAAGGGGGGGTCTTTGAATGTAATAAGGCTTTTCAGAAAGGTACTAAGCCAAATATCATTTACCAGTGCTCGATCCAATTTTTTCCTGATGTGCTAAGCAGATTGTTGTTTATTGGAGCAGGTAAAAGTATGAGCAATATACTTAAGATCTGTCACCCCTAACTCCTCCACCATGTCTTTCAAATCAGTTCTATAATTCTTAAGATAAAATTTTCCTTGTGCCTGTAAGGGGTATAATATGGAGTTAAAGTCTCTATATATTAGCCAAGGAATAGAGACAGTACTGCTGAATGATGATAGGTTGGTCCATATGTCTCTTCTTTGGAATCGAAAATTGCTTGCATAGATGAAAGAGACATTTGTTTACATGTACTTCTGTAAGAAAGATATTTTCAAATGCATGGCTTGTTCATTTAAGTTTAATAGATCCATCTTGAGATCATCCTCCCTATAGTATATTATTATTCTACCTAAAGCATGATGTTGGTGATTAGTAATCATGTTCTAGTGGGAAACAAAAATGTCCAGTTTTGCTAAATTTTTTAGTCTGACTTTGGTTTCTAGTAATCCGAATATGAAAGGCTTCTCTCTCAAAATAAAGTCTTTTAAATCTAACTGTTTACTGGGAGAGTTTATTCCATGTACATTCCATGCAATTATAGGCATAGATTAAAAGGTTTGGCATGTGTTGCCTTTCCTTTTTCCCCTCTTTGATCTCCTTCTCTCCACTGTGTGGAATTCAACATTTGTTGCAGTTTCTTTAAGAGTAATAGAAGCTTTAGGAGTTGCTATGATATCAAATTGGATAGGTTTAATACTACTCACTTCTGAATCTCCTTCAGCAATTTGTATAGTCATTGAAGTAGTGGTTAGGATGACCTGGTCAATGTTAGCTTCAATTTGAGTAACATGTGTTGTATTCGGTGCTTGTGAAACTTCTTGCTCTGCATTGCTTGTTAAAATGTGCTCTTCAACATTTTTGTCCACGGTTGGAAGCTTAAGCACCATACAGAAATTATTTCTGAAAGGCAATAACTTGGAAGATCTATCCATGAAGGGAGCAGCTGCAATTATTCATCATCAATTCTAGTCCAAAGGAGAACTAAACCTTCGATGGGATGAAGGTGGAGCAGCTCCTCCTTCATCTTTGTACAAGTTACACGTTGAAGAGGATTGTCCAACATGTTGCAAGGTTAGTTTCCAATAGTTGTCCATTATATTAGCTCTTACCATCTTTGTTTAGTCAATCATTTAACTCCTTACATCACCCACGAAAATTCTTATCCCCTAAATATAACAAGTTGTTCTAATTTTGTCTCAACAAAATGACACACATCCATACCATAAATTGGTCTCACATGCAATGAATTTTATGTCCCTCACATCTACTCCTTCATAAACGTGGTAGCATAAGGTTTTCATGCATTCTTGTTCTAAAATAACAAGAAATTCTTCATATACGTGACAACTGCCATTTAAGGCTCATTCACATGTACATTTATTAATTCTTGTCCAAAATAATTAAATGGTTTAAGAAAAATCTATCCAATTTCGGTAGAATTTCATGTCCACTTATTAACATGTTGTACCTAAATATATCAACATATAAGTTAGATTGATTTACTTTAAGTATCCTTAACTATGGCTAATTCTCTCACGCTTGGTTTACTTAGTTTATGTCCTTATGTTTCATCCCGAAAATGCTTCCAATTTACCCCACAATAATTTAAAACAAGGTCAATCTTAATCTATCATAAATCTACTAGATAAAATTTATTTTTGGTCCATTTCTATACCAATTAACTCTAATATTTTTCGACTATCATTTGAATTTAATACTTGTCTCAAGTATTGTCAAATAATTCAAGGTTGGGTCCCCAATTCACCTTTTAGTGAAAATAAAATTTGCATTCACTCAAAAACACCATTCACATGAAATGAAATTTTATAGACACATGAAAGGAAAAGTTTGGGGTTTTACAATCACCCCTCCCTACAAAAAAATTTCGTCCTCGAAATTTAACCAAGCATATAATGACATACTTAAACTAAATGGGGATATAATGCATGCATTTGGTGCTCGGGTTCCCATGTAGCTTCTTCTACTATGTGATTCCTCCACAGCACTTTAACTAAAGGAATAACCTTATTACACAAAACCTAGTCTCTACGGTCAAAAATTTGCACCGGTTCTTCTTTGAAAGTCAAATCTTCCGTTAAATTCATTGGTTGCTCTATGATTACATAAGATGGATCAGCTAGATATTTGCAAAGCATAGATATATAGAAGACATTGTGAATCCTCACAAGTTTATCTGGTAACTTCAATTGATATGCCAATGATCCAATTCTTTCCATTACTTCATACAGTCCCATATAATGCAGACCTAATTTACCGCATTTCATAAATCTCAATATGCCTTTCTAAGGGGAAATCTTAAGAAATACCTTATCTCCAATTTCAAACTCTATTACCCTATCTGGGGGTAATCCTAGAAGATCCTCCAGAAACATGTAGGGAAACTCTCTAACCATCGGAATATCTCCTAGTTAATCCTCATTATTCTTTTATTCAATCATATATACATGTACATATTATTATTCTAGTTCAATCACTTAAAGCTCATTCACATGTACATGTATTATTTCTTATCCAAAATAAGTAAGTGGTTTAAGAAAAATCTGTCCAATTTTGGTAGAAGTTTCATGTCCATTTATTAACATGATGTACCTAAACATATCAACATATAAGTTAGATCGATTTACTTAAGTATCCTCAACTATGGTTGATTATCCCATGCTTGGTTTACTTGGTTTATATCCTTATGTTTCAGCCTAAAAATGCTTCCAATTTACTCCACGATAATTTAAAACAAGGTCAATCTTGATTTATTATAAATCCACCAGATTGAATTTACTTTTGGTCCATTTCTATACTAGTCATCTCCAATATTTTTCAACTATCATTTGATTTTGATATTTGTCTTAAGGATTGTCAAATCATTCAGGGTTGGGTCCCCAATTCACCTTTTAGAGAAAACAAAATTTACATTCACCCGAAAACACCATTCACACGAAATGAAATTTTATAGACACGTGAAAGGAAAAGTTTGGGATTTTACACCTTATATAGACCATACCATAAATTTAATCATTTAATATCATGCTTAAACAATTTTAACACGATATATGAATATCAAAGTTCAAACATGTTTAAGTATTTGCTATTGATAACTATCAAATTATTCAAAAAATAAAAATTTTATTATCTTAATGCATGACTTAATAAGGTCAAGGTATGGTTAAGTGACATATTTTCATTAAATTAAAGACGTTGAAAAAAACCACCATATGAATGACAATCAAATGTTAGCTGGCATTTAGGAAAAAATGATTATGAAAATTACAACACAACATGTAATCATCATAATTCCCCTGCATAACTTAAAATGTTTTAACTAAGTTATTCAGTCCACTACCTCTATCTCTATAGACTTCCGTTTTTTTCTTATCATCATCATTGAGACATTTTCCTCAATTGATGAACACCTTTTCTTCTTTCTATATGTCCCAATAATGTACATATTACTTAATTTTATATAAACACCGAGTACCTGTAATCATATAATTAGACAAAAACATTTTTAACATGAAAATCAACTTGACAAAAAGAAACACATAAAATATTTGTGTTAGCTATTTGGTTATTACAAAATTACCTGTGACTTTAGTGGTTGGTTTTCCTTACGATGTTTTTGGATTAAGCGTTTTTTCATGTTAATCAAAACTCAAATTCTCTAACATATTTTATGTACTGACATAATTTTTGACATCTACATATATCCATAGGTTCATGTTGGTTAGGTGGTAAAAGTGGACAAAATGAAATAATTTCATATATTAGTGATTCTACTGCACAAAAAAATATTCAATTAATATTTTCCATGCAACGTAATTTTTTATCTTACAAACTAAAACATAATTACCTTACCTATTATGTCTATGAAAGTAGTTATAGTGTCTATCTTAGTTATGTAAATTGTTAGATAACCTTATTGATAACTCCATATAAAACTAATTGATTATATAGTTTGTGTTTTAACAAGAAGTGTATCATGTCAATTTTGCCTCTCAAATGACATTTTACGAGATAAATGAATATAATTTCATTTTATAGGTTTAGTAGACAATGTATACCTTTAATATATCATGGGATTGTTTCTGTAACATAATAACCCTTATTTCTATTTCAAGATAGTGGACACAACTTGTTTATTTATTAGGATTAATAATGTTAATGGGCCATATGGGAAGATAGACACAAACACTAAAGATATTTATACCCGTGGTCTAAGGTTAGTGATTAGCACTCCCTAGTTGTTTCCAACTCTAAAGAACATATCAAAACTCAAGTCCCATTAGTTTAATTATGGAAAATAGTGCAAATTGTTCCTATCACTTTTATAATATTTAAGTATTCATGGTTGAAAAATAACAAAAAATAGAAAAAACATGTAATCGCATAAACTACAATAGTATATAAAAAACATGGTTGGATAATTTTGTCATATTGTTATAACCAATTTTCTTCTTATCCTTCTTATATTTAAATAATATAAAATACAGTGCTATATGAAAGGTTTTAAAAAATGATTCTACTACTAGTGTTCTAGTAATTCAATACATACTACTATCTTAGGTGCAATATTTCCAATTTATAGTAACTTTTTTTGTTAATTGATGAATAAATTATGTAATTTAAAGCATGACACTTAAGTGGAAAGCGTGTCCGTTAGGGGGAACATTAGTATTTAATGATTGGTACATGCTCAACTTATTATTGGATGTGGTCAACCATTATAAGATCCATGAATAGCTTGCATATAGCCGTGTAGAAAACTACACACCAATGTGGTAAACCCTTTGGACCTTGTATTCACAAAGGAATTGTTAATACTTAAGCTCATATGACTGGGCATGTTTTAGGTATGGATGATTTTATATTCATCAATACATTGCCATAAGTACGTCTCACCTATAATATTTAAATCTTATGATTGAGTTAGAAGTTGAGATTTCTTCAATCCTTCATCTACTTTATGTTATATGCCATAGGAATTTTCGAATGCATTTATCCTAGTTCAGTAATCATTTATAATTATAGTAGTATATAAATGAATTGTTCAATTCATCTGAAGAGAAGTACAATTAACTAAATTATTGTGCACTATTGTAACAATTGATAAACTAAACTAAATAAGGATATATTTTAAGTATTATAACCTTTAATTGCATATAATGTTATAGATGTAGAGATTGTAATTGATTATGTACTGCTTTAACAATTAGGCGAATGTTAACCATACCTTTTTCATTATTGGCTTATACATATTCTTCTCATAAGATATTCCTAGAATGCATATGCATACTAATATTGGAACATGATTATAGGACTATATAGATGTTTGCAATTGTGAATTAAATTAATTGTTAATTGAAACATAAGAAATTTTATTCATATGTATGAAATTTTCACAGAAATTTGAGAACTACTTATCTATCGATTATGAATATATGCATTTAATTGAGTTGTTTCATAAGCAAATGTAATCTTCCATACCCTTTGGATCATATATAGAGCATAGATATGGTATAAAACAAGGGTATTCCTTGAAACTTATTCTTATAACTAGCACGAAGGATCATTTTGGGCTATGATATACCTTGTATCATCAATCTTTGTAATTGATTACTACATCTATTATAGACCAGTACTTTATGTACCATCACATAAGTTGAGGATGCTTTAAATTCTCAGTGGTTGTGCCACTACACATATTCTTACCATGAGCAAATAGGGAAAAAAATGAGTTTCAAGTACTTAATATGATCAATTATTTTTATTGATAACCTTCACTTAGTTCAGATATTAAACTTTATGTACCATCATCTACTTTGGGGATATTACAACTTATCTATAGTATAAAATAGAAAATAATAAAAATGAATCAACATATGTACTAAATAATAGTTTGAATTTAATAAAATTATTCCTTTAAATAATAAGACAAACATACCTATCATGTGTATTAAGGAACAAAACATGGCATGCATAACTAATAACAAAGCCTACCATGAAAAAATTAATATAACATTGACATAGGGTACTTTAAAACAAGAACTTTTTATAATGTATTAAACATCAATCATAGTCCTAATTACCTCTAACATTATAGGTTGCTATCTTCCTAACAATGTTTAATGGAAATTCATTATAAAAATGCTCTTATACAACTTTCTCCTTCTATATTATACTAAGAAAAGAACTAACACAAATAAAAATGTACCTTCCTGATGAGCTTTCAATATCATGATCAATAATTTTGTGTTTGCAGGCAACAATATCTTATGAAACATCTAAATGAATTAGTTGTTATGAAGGTAGTTTCTATATCCCAATCATAATACTTTATGTATCATATATAAGAAGGTGGATAGATTAGCCCTTAAATATTTGCCTAAGTTGTATATGAGAATTTTTTAGCTATCTAACTAGGTTGATGACAATGCATTGTTTTCATTTATACAGTTGTCTTACTTTACCCTTCTCATTTTCTAGGGTTATTCTGAAGAGATAAAATAAAAATTTTCATGTCTAGATATATCAGATTTTACTGTACAAAAAAAAATTTAAACTAAACCACATTTTATAATTCAAGGTATATGGAATCATATGCATCATAAATACTTAAGGATTCTTAATTTTCCTTATCCATTCATAAATGGATATGTTATACAATTTTCTAACCCTTTTTTTCTATCTGTTATATATTTGATTATCTTTGTTTTTCTCATACAATATACCGAATTAATATTGAAAGATATGATAATGAAATTGGAGGTAAAACATAAATGTCATATCATCATGAAACCCACTGAAGGAATTTGCGATAAAGACACCATTCAGAAATAACCTAACATCCACTGAAGAAAGCTTAGATTGTGCAATTCACAAAGATGGTTAATCCTTATACCTATTGCTTTAAGAACTTAAAATTATGTATCTTGACCACATGGACTTTTACCTACCATTGTATTTAGAGATGGAATTCCCATTTTTCACCATAGTTGTTACTTATTTAAAATTTAGGGTTGTAACTTTTATTGATAGTTGTGGTATTGAATAAAGAGAGTCTAGGTGAAATTTGTATTGAGTCTAGGTGAAATTTGTATTGAGGCAAGGTATTATTTTGATGTAAAAAATCTATTCCCACTGAAAAGTTTGCTTTGCTTATAAATTTACAATTTTTGTAAAAAAATTATTTTATTTTTTAATGAATATATACATTAAATTCAATTACTAGCTAGCTGAATATAACTGAAAAAATTCATCATTTATTATAAGTTGAACTTTATATATCGTCATCTAATTTAATGATGATGGCTCTAGTTATCTACTGTTAGGTTCTGATCATGCCTCTTATATATAATATATATCAAATATACGCAGCGGAACTACAAAGGAACCTCAAAAACTAGATCTACTCATGCATATAGATATAGAAAAACAAAAAAACATGAAATGTAAGTTGTTTATACCTTTCTGACGTTCTCCTTCGTTCCTTAATCTTCTTTGTGTTAAGTTGTCGTAAACCACAACGATCAATACAGACCGTCTCTAATGAATGTCCACACGAAGATAGAAGGATGAAACCTTACTAGGAGATGGCTAAAATTCTTTCTTTGTGCTAGAAAAGACAAGAACTCTTGAGAGACTTAGAGAGAAAAAGTGTATGTGTAAGAAAAAAAACCTTTCCTCCTCTTTTTTTGTCTCTTACATAAGATGCATGAAAATCATCACAATTTTCTGCACCATTTGGCCTTCCATAACCCTATCACTAATGGAAAGTTATGGGAGGCTAATGGTCATGAATAGCATGCATTAATAGAAGTTATGGGAAGTTAATGACCATGAATAGCATGCATTAATGGAAGTTATGGGAACTTATGACCATGAATAGCATACATTAATGGAATCCAACAGCACTTGTTTCTTGAATCACCATTCAAGACCATTTTACTCATCCTTCAAATCTTGTATGTGTGTGACCCATTAGGTTCCCGATTATGTTGGCCACTTGAATTAACACTTAATTCAAGTAAGTCAAAAGCGGCATCTAAAAACACTTCATGACCCCTAATTGACCAAAAAGTCAATGGTTTGATTACGAACCTTCCATACGCAATGTTGCCATGCAATTTGTCCTTTCACTATCTATACCGCACTTAGTTCAGAGTATGGTCAAAGTTTCAACTCCCACTAGACTGACTACGTCACATCTAGTCTAAATGTTATTAGATCTTATCCTGAGGATCTCATTGCACTATGTATCATTGAAGACTCTCTTCCTGACATATATCTGCTCTGGCCAGAGACTCTCGAGTAATGACCCCGATAAGAGGCTGTGGGGATCATCTCCTTCTATCAGGAGTGGTAAATCTTTTATTGGCTACTCAATTATCTTTGAATGCCTCAAGCTGTACCCAATCACCACCCTATAAGTAACCCCTGAAAGGCACCGATGAATGTAGTCAAAGCATAGGATCAGTATCTGAGATATCCTTAAACATCTTAAGTCAAAGGATACTTGCACCATTGCCATGATGAGACTATCATTGACACTGGAATAGAATATACATATGATTGTCTCATAGTAGGTCAATTCAATGTACTTACTACCCTTAGTAAGCATCCACATGTTAACTCTAAACAACTCATGTTTACAGCTTATAAGATCTACCGCTTGATCTAATCAAGGAGTATAACATACGCTAGTCTATCCGGATTAATGATATCTCATCTCATCAATCCTATGACTAGGGAAAGTTTAGATACTAACATAAGCACATATGATAGAAATCTCATTATCATGATCTCGTAATGATTTCCTCCATGCTATGTTTTGTATTAAGGACTTCATTAAATCAATTTAAGATCAACATCAAATCCATAAATGTATGAACATCGAAATAATAAAAAATGCCTTTATTAATAATAAAATGATTTGTGCAATAAGTGCTAAAGGTGATTGCCTTTAGAGCAATTCTCTAACAAACTCCCACTTGTACTAAAGCCAATCGCCTTGATATCTAATACCATAGGCGTGTACATGTGACACAAAACTCTTTTGGGAAATAGGCCTAGTTAACAGATCAACTATATTCTGATCGGTGGGAACTCTCTCTATCTTGACATCATTTTTTCCAATGATCTCTCTAATCAAATGGTACCATCTGAGTACATGTTTGGACTTCTAATGAGACCTCAGTTCTTTTTCCTGCACTATAGCCCCGTTGTTGTCACAATATAAATACACTGGGTCAGCGATGCTCGGAACCACACTGAGTTCTTTGATGAACTTCTTAATCTAAACCAATTCCTTTGTTGCGTCTGAAGCTGCAATGTACTTCGCCTCTATCATCGAATCAACAGTTGTCTCTTGTTTGAAAATTTTTCCAACTAATTACACCACCATTCAGTGTGAATATATATCCAGATTGGGATCTGGAGTCATCCCTATCAGATTGGAAATTGTCATCAGTATACTCGCTTACCACAAGATCACCTTCTCCATATACCAAGAATACATCTTTAGTTCTTCTCAAGTACTTAAGGATATTCTTGAC
>JAOTAY010048820.1:0-20320 GCA_025629805.1 Erythroxylum baracoense
CTGTGGCTTAAAAACGGCGCCTGTAGGTGGGCCCCACAGGCGTCTGTCCAAGTTTAATAATATATGCCAAATTTTAATACAAAACGGCGTCGTTTGGACATTGGACAGAATAAGATAGGCTAACATTGGACAGACGATCCGGATTCCTTGTGCAGGGCATGCTAATCTCCTCAGAGCCATGGCGGCAAAGCAGACAAGTGGGATTTGTTAAACTGAAAACCACTTTCCTCTTTTCACATTCAAATGGAGAAAACTAAAAACGGTGGCACTCGCTCAGAACACACAACGAGAGATGAGAAAGCACTCGTCTTTCATCTACTCAAAAGCGAACAAACACCATAAACAAGGAACAGGGATGAGAGTGGTGTTGAACCAGAGACGAAAAAGATTCGAACTTGAAACAGTATAGCATCATTTTCAACCATCTCCAGAGCCTTGAATTTTACATAAAAGTCTCCATTTAACAGTATAGCATCATTTTCAACCATCTCCAGAACCTCAGAATCATTGAAGAAATCTTAACTTTGAGAAGATTATAAGCTGCGGGTATTAGAAATGAGGGGAAATACAAGAAGAAATGGAAGAGATAGCTGAAAAAGACAATCAAACACATGTTTACCAACTTATAACAAAATGTAGAACAAAAAATAACAACACATGTATAGCATTCATTTGTAAATTTCCAAACTTGGAAAAATAATATATGCCAAAAGCTCAGATGTACAAGATACTTGTCAAAATGGACCTCCACCCAACAAAGCTAAAACAGAGATAATAGCAAACAAATGGCCAGTTTAATCCAGAAATAAGTTTCCATATTAGCAACTTTATGATCCTCAAGAGCAGCCAGAAACCAGCATTTTCGAAACAAAAGGACTTAAAACAAGAGAGATGTATGTCAAAGAAATCAGCAGTACTACAACTGAACAAATAAATGCAACCAACAGATCCTAAAAATAAAGAGCAGTTTTTATGGCTTCATGAAGGGGTGGAAAAAAACACAAACTTTTCTGTCAAAATCCAAACTTTAGAACTCTAAACCGACCTCAGAAGCGAAAGAAACAAATGAGGACGACCCCGTTACAGAAAAACGCGAAAGGAACCAAATGTAAGACACAGAACACGTGCATTGAGACAGATCATGAGTGAGACACAAATTCAAAGAAACGAGTGCTTAAAAACCGGAAGAATATGTGCATTGACGGAATAAATATCCAATCGGACCTGACCTCCTAACTTAAAATTTGTTCATCAAGAAAATGTGCTGACTTGAGTTCCACCAAGAACAGTAGAAGACCAAAATACTTGAGGAAATGGTTCCATTGTATAAGCCTACATACCCACACGACACAGTTGCCTTAGGAAGCTATTAAAACACATGATATTTAGGCATCTAAAGGTTTAGAGTAGCAGGTAAACACCATAACCTGAACATGTTCAATTGTCCCTCATATGCAGTGTCAACCTCAGTACCCATTAATGGAAACAAAAGAACTATTGCGAGAAAGTTATTGAGAGATCGTTTAAGTATAGATTTGATCAATTAAGAAGCATTGTATCTCAGCAAAATCTGAAGTTAGTATCTTTTGTCATTCTCCATTGTCCTGTCCTCTCTGAATATCCTCTATCTTAACCACCACCTCTGAACAGCAGAAACCGGAGTTCTGAAGAATGGACAATACTGGTCGATAAGCGGATTAGCATTCCTCCCGATCTTAACCCACACACTTTGATTATAAGCAGCAGTCACAGGGGCATGATACATGAGCTTCAACAGCTATCAGAAAGAAAGGAAAAAAGAAAACACAGATAAGGTTACATCTTCGATCACGTTTATAAAGATTTTACAGATTCAACATTCAAAGTCTGAATAAAACAGAATGTGTGATATTACTAGAGTATATTGCATGACAGCACCAGTAAATAAATGTTTGTATGATATTTCGCTGCTACCTGCAATGCATCATGCATCAATTGAATAAATGATTATATTGCAAATAAAAGGGAAAAGAGAGTTTCCATCGGTAGGAATAGGTGGAGAAAGAAGGCATCAGCGGCTGCCGATAGCAAAGAGATAGTCAGGAGGTACTCAAGGCTGTGCTAAGGCGATGCACCAACAAGGATGGTGCCTTGCAACCCCTAAGCAGCTCCTCAACCTGTCGCTGGAAGATGCTGAGAAGGATGCCGATGGTTTTGTTGAACGAGATGACGCAGTTGTAAACATTGCCTCCACCGCAAGATCATTGTCCTGACAAATGGCACACGTCTAAATGTTATATCCATGTAGCGCACTGCGAAAGTGAAACAGCGAGGACAATGTAAAAGATTTGTAAATCTACTTACAAAAAGATGTATACTTATTTATTAGTAAACAATTATTTCTTTTAAAAATTTTAATATTTAGAATTTTAATTTGAAATTTGTTATGAACGTTAAAAATAATCTAATGCCATATCGGTAAATATTATATAAGAGAACTTATTGAAAAAAATATATAACTTTTTTAGAATAATAATTCTAAAAATTCACAAAAATGAAAAGTAAAATATTTTTAAAATATTTTAAATATATAATTAATTAATTATATTTAAATTAATTGTATTGTAATAAATTAATTAATTGTATAATAATATTGTTTAATTAATTAATTAATTTTATTGTAGTTAATTAATTATATTTTAATTTACTAATTACATTTTAATCACTACAACAAACAGCGTATTTAGCGACGATTTCAATTGTCACTAAAAAAAGGAAAATCGTCGCAATTAGTAATGTGCAACGATTTCATTTGATCGTCGAATCCCGGTAGCAAAATGACATCGGCAACGTTTATCAGAAGTTGTCGCAAAAATATTTTTGCGACAAACAAATTTCGTCGGGAAAATTTATTACCAATGATTAAAAAAACGTCGGTAATAGTTTTGCTCGAGGTTTACGTTTCGTAGATAATAGTCTTTTCTCTCGAAATCCTATGCGTCGGTATTTATTTTTAGTGACGATTTTGTTTTGGTAGCAAAAAACTTTTAGCTACTAATTTGTCCTGTAAGCAAATGTTTTTAGGGACGTTTTTGAAACGTGAATAAAAAACTTTTGTGACGATTAATAATAATAACATTAACCAATTTAATAATAATAACAAACATAATAATAATAATAATAATAATAATAATAATAATAATAATAAAGTAATGAAAGTTATTACTAATTTGCATACCTCAAGATGTATGTGATTGTTAACTCCAAGAAAAAAAAAGCGAACACAGATCTTACAAAACAGTATGACCATGGAATTGGTTAGTAACAATTTTGGAGAATAATCAATTATATTGAACTTTAGAATATTATTTCCGTTTTGATATCATAAATACAATAAATTTAAATTACCATAAACCTTATAAAAATAAGAGTATTGCATTTTTATTTATATTGTTAATGATTGAATTATTAAATATCAACCATGCTAATAATAATCAATAATGTGTTTAACTTGTTAAGTGTAATTTAGTTAGACTTGATTCAAAAGTTTATTTTAATTTGTCCCTTATTGAATTGATGAAAATAAAAAGCGATATGCTACATTTGCAATTATGAAACTTCATTAACCAAAATTAAGTTGTAATTATTTTATTTCCAAGTTCTTATAAACTTATTCTTAAGCAAAAATTAAAAGAGACTAAATTAATATTAATTATATGTAATTAATAAAAAGTATAAATATATATATAGTTATTAATTACAAAATATTTTCAAGAAATTAAAATCATACATATTATTACAAAAATAGAAAAATTAAAATCATAGTATAGGTGACAATCATACCAGTACCTCTTCATCCATTACAATTTTTAATCTAAGAAAGAAATGGCTTTCATTTCAAAAACATCAAATATATATTCATTTCATGGTTGGATTTAGGTGAGGACTTTCATCGAACACCTTGTATGCATAATATAACACACATGTATCTTGGCCAATTTCTCCATTCTTTCCCCTTTCTTCACCATCATTCGCACAACACACACTCATACCAACCATTTTGCTACTCACAAGATGCAAAGAACTGAAGAAAACGCATAAACCACAACAATTTTACAATACCGTATGACCCATTACAAACTTTAAAACCAAACCCACAAAAAATGATACGAAACTTACCCAATGTCGTCAACAAGAGACCGTCGATGTTAATGGAACACAAAATCGACACGAACACCCAACACAAGCGGTGAAGAAGATGGAAGCAACAAGGATTTATTATTTTGCAGAAACTAGAGAGAAGAGAAGCAAGGGACAAGGGGGAGTTGGACGACGTCGTTTGTCTTAAATTTTTTTAAACGTCTCAACATTTCGCTACGAATACATTAATCGTCGCTAAAAGACAATCATTTACCTACAATATACACAAATCGTCGCAAAAAGGTTTGGCATAAGGCAAAAATGACATAGTTACAATTATTCTGATAGGGTACAACTTGTGACGATAACTTTATTCGTTTTAAAAGGATGCAACATTTTGCGATGAAATTAAATTGTATCGTGACTTGCCATATATACCACGCTTGGGCAATGAATTATCTCTTACCGTCATAAAATGTACAACAATATGCTACGAATATGTCAAATTGCCGTAAAAAAGTTTGATTTGGCGATGCATTTTGTGAAACGTCACCAAAACCCTTCTTTATTGTTCTTAAAAATCATGACCTTTATTTCCAAACCTTTCATTCTCTGTAGTCTCAAACAACTCGTCCCAAAACCAGCAATCTTCGACATCTTGCGCACGTATCAAACCTATTCACTTGATCGCAACACGATTTGCAATGATCTAACTTCTTTTTCACTATGTTCTTTATTTTCATTTGAGGTGATCTTCATTTTGTAAATATGTTACTGACTAGATCGGCTCTTTGTTTGATAAGTTTCTGTGATAAAGTTGTGATATTTATGTTTCTACAATAGATCTAGACATTCTTTGTGTAGATCTATGCAGATCTATACATAGGGTATTTTTTACGGTGTTGAAGTTTATTTCTTTATGTTTTGTAATTGTTTTTTTTATTTTTTTGTGTTATGTTATTTGCATATTGTCGTTGGGGAGTGTGGACTGTGTTAATGTTAGTTATGGAAGGGAAAACATATGGCTTACCTTTGAATTTTGGGATATGATTGTCATGTCTGTAAGGTGTTCGATGATATTTCTATTACGATTTGCATATCAAAAGTGTTTAACTCAACCCAATATCTACTGAATCTTCTAAACTTGATTCTTGGGATGAGTTTGTCATTTCTGTAAGGTGTTCGATGATATTTCTACTACGCTTTGCATATCAAAAGTGTTTAACTCAATGTAATATCTGCTGAATCTTCTAAACCTGCTTTTTGGGATGAGTTTGCAATGTCTGTAAGGTGTTCGATGATATTTCTGTAACGATTTGTATTTTATGCTCTAGTTAATCCATTTAGTTCTAAACCTAAGTAGTTTCATTTGTCATCATAATTGGACTTAAACATATTATCGTTTTATTCCAAATAAACTTTTAAAGCATTTACCTCTACACATTATTAATAAAGGAATGTTGACATGGAGATTAGTTCACGATTGCCCTAATTCATTCTGTTGGGAGGACTATGGCAAAATTGTCCCTACTGAGTAAAACGAAACTAAAAAAGAAATCTCACTATCAGACGAATTCCTCGTAAACCTTCCATGGCTGATCTTCTGGAACAAGGTGTTTACATCCAAATAACGTCACTTCCCTTGTTATGTACATCTCATTTCCTTTTATGAAACTATTATATATATTCATATTTGATGGTTTATACTACATGTTGTTTGAAGCTTCCTTCAGTTTAGAATTTGACATGTATGCTCGTGGTGGCGGGAGTGATGTCACAACAGTCTGTAAAGGAAAATCAGTTCATTTGGCAAATTCATCAATTCCAAATACTTCGTCTGCTCGTGCATGTATGCATGTCACCCCAATTTCAGTTTATTTAACGGTTTACTAATATGATAATATCTAACTTCTATACTGATTGTGTTTTAGGTTCTAAATCTATCGATCATTTCACTCCATCCTCTTCAAATTTAGAGATAGCAAAAAAGCTGTTGGAAGAGGGTGTGACAAACCCTACTACAGTTGAGGGAAAAACTATTAATATTTCAATTGGTGCATTTGAACGTGCAAGGACCCTTCTGGAAAATCCAGACATCAGAGACTCATTTACTTTTACCGACTCACATGTTACTTGGAATTCAAAAAAATAAATATCTCATTGTCAATTAGCAAGTCAATTAACTGAACTCAACTTTAAAGTTTATTTGTTGTTGTATCTGTAATAATTTGTCAAACAACATATCTACTACTTAGAGGTCAACTTGCGATCTATTGACTGTGGACTGTTATTATTCTGGTTCTATAACTACATGATTTGGGTAACTTCTAGGAATAACTTCGTACTGTATTATTCTATAACTGTATTTTTCTGCTATATCATATCATTATATTCATAAATTAATTAACTTTTTTATAACTTATTTTGCCAATTTTGTAAATACTAATGATAAATTAATTAATTTTAAGTGTTAAAACACTTCAAATTATGTTGAATTTGTTTTAATAATACGTTCTAAACATTCAAACAAAATCTTGAATAAAACATATCTTAATTAACTATGATAGATTGTAAAAATATTAGCTTTAAAATTTTTGCAAATTTAAATCATTTAGCAACGATTTACAAATTCGTCACCAATTGCAAACATTCAACGACGTTTTACGTAATTCGTCACTGTATGTTGGACATTTTGCGACAATTATAAAATGTCGTCGTGGAATACTGGACATTTAGTGATGCTTAGAAAAATCGTCGTTGAATGTTTAGCATTCAACGACGTTTTACGTAATTCGTCACTATACATCAGACATTTTGCGATGATTACAAAAATGGTGTTGCTAAATACTAGACATTTAGTGATGCTTTGATAAATCGTCACAAAATGCTAAAGTTTTTACGACTAAAGAGAATGTTCGTCGCAAAATATGTACTCTTAGTGACGCTAATGCATATCCTCGCGAAATGTACAACATATTTAGTGACAATTGATATAATTCGTCGCAAAAGAAAGTGTTTGGCAACGAATAGTGTTTTTCGTCACCAAATATTTACCATTTGACGACTATTAATTATATGCGTCACTAAATAATTTGTAATCAGCGACGCTTGATTTTTACGTCAGTAAACGACAAGTTTTAGTGACGACTTCTTTTTTTCGTTGCAATATGTTTCGTTTTTGCGACGAAAATGGTTTCGTCACCAATAAGTTCGACGCCAAATAGCCCGTTTGTTGTAGTGTCTGTATGCATGAATCTTTGGTGTAATATTTACTCGGGATGTTGATTTTGTTTGTTTAAATAGTTGTCGAGTTGAGAGAGCTTTGGACATCTTAATTAATTTCAGAATTTAAACCTATTGTCTCATTAACCAAATAAGATTGTACCAATGTTTTAAAAATTGAAATAAGATAAGAGATTTAAGATTTAAAAGATTCAACCAGTATTAGACTATCATAAAACTGGCTACAAAATTGAACAAAATTAAAAATTTTGAAATATAATTAAAAATTATCCTTATTCATCAAAGAATTTAAGTTTAATTGAAAACGAGATTGTTAAATAAAAATTAATTGATTTATTTCAGTTTATAATAAGCTATTAATTTATGAAAATGAGCCAATTAATTAATAAGTTGATCAGTTTTTAATAACAAGAATTATTAAAGTTACTCGAATCATAAAGTTAATCGGTTCAAAATTTTTAATAACAAAAATTATTAAAGTTAATGTACGATTCAAAATTAAAAGTTAATAATTACGATGCAACTACCATATGGGATTGATTTTGTACTTTGACATTCTTTTCACTGACCATAATTAGTTATTAACCAATGATCATCAATCAAATAATTAATCAAAATCAACCTTAAGATAGTGATGCCATAAAACAAGTTAAAATCACAATCAAAGTTAATACCTACCGCAAACCTAATTTTACTGTTTAATTCATGGAAACAAAAATAATCGTTGATTTAGAAATTTAACTGAGTCGACCGGTTCAATCGTAAAAACTTTGAACTATTCACTTTTCGATTCAGTTTTCAATTCAATTTACTATAATAACTCTTATTATTAAAAATGATTACTTTATTTATTAATCGATCAATGTTCGTATATTAATAAATTTTTATAAACTAAAATAAATCAATTACTTTTTATTTAACAATTTCTTTTTTAAATTAAACTTCAAATTCTTCAACTGATAAAGATAATCTCTTTCAATCATATTCTAAATTCTTTAATTTTATTTAATCTTTATCCGATTTTATAATGATCTAACGTCATTTGAATATTTTAAACCTTAAATTTCTTATCTTATTAGTTTAACTTTCAGTCCAGTTTTTAAAACATTGGAAATAACCACTCTGTTGTAAACAAAATTCATTATACTAAAACTATTATCAATTACTCAAGCTACAAATAGAAAATAGAATCCAGCACTACTAGGGAATTGTTCTCTGCTTCACACCGACTAAGAGTTGATAAATTCTTCTCTAATATCTCTAGTTCAGGTTGCAAGTCCAGCTTACGATCCTTTTATCTTCTCTTGTTTTTCTTCCTTCTTCATTTGAGTGAACGTTCTCCTCTTTAAATGAATGCCCACGTTACCTTCTTTTTCCTAGGGTTCGACTAGACTTTTTTTAACAAGTAGGACTTTACTTCTCTTTAACCAGCTAATCCCTATTGGTTTCTTCCTAAGATGAACTTCCTCTTAGCTAACTACGGGTCTTTTAAATTCACCTGGTAAGGAGAAAATAAGTTTGCTTTGCATGAAAACCTCTCACAATTAAGAAAATTTCCTGCTAGATAAGAATTAAGTAAAAATTAATCGAGATCATACCCACAATATTAACCAAATATTATATACTTTAGTGTTAAGAATATTTTTATTTATACAATTTTGATATTATTTTACTCTAAAATTGAAATTGATGTTTTTTTAGAACGAAGGAACTCGCAGTTGCTGTCCTTTAGATGCACTCTAAGTAAACTTCCGGATTAATGCAATAATCTGCAAATCACGTCAACCGGGTACTCCACACTAGACAAGTCCTGTATGACAGGCTCGATCGAAGAAGTGTAAGTAGGAGGATTCAAACACAAGACCTTTTAGCTTCATGCCCCCCACTCCACTAACTCAACCACTCCCTAGAGTTATTCCGTTCCTATATGACACTGAAGCGAGAGACCCCTAATTATTTTGTATAATTTTTATTATTTGAAAATTCAAAATATATATTCTAATTAATTATATCCTAAGGACAATTTGTTATATTCCTTACGTGCTAATGCTCGTATAAGAACCAGTGACTAGTGAGGGGTTTAATCACGTTATGGAGCAATCAAATCAACCATTACGTCAAGCCACTCGTGTGATATGAATTATTTGCCTTGTAGAGACCATGAAAGCGGGCTTGCCTTTGTATGTTGCTTGAGTTCATGTATATTAGGTCAAATAAATAAGAACATTGTCACCGGAAATTTTCGTCAATCCATGTGTCAAGGATTAATTGAAGCTTTCTTGAGTTAGGTCTCATGAATTTACCCCATTCTTATTGTTTCTTCAAAATCAGAATACGACTACTGTGATATCTTCATATATAGAAGTTCTCAAAGTTTTTAGTTGCATGGAAATGAAGCAAACAACAAACCCTGTAATTAATCAGGTTGCAGAATTATGAAGAACGTCTGATGAACCCCATGTTCAAAGTCAGTCAGTTTAATCCTTGAAATCTTCCTTTTACACACATAAGGGTTCTTGATGTTGCAATCACCTAATAGGAGAAAAAGAAGGATAATGCAGAATCTTATGACGTATAATCAACTAAATGAAGATAAGAAGGCAAGTGACATGAAACCGAGAATAGACTTGCGTGTTGGTAATGAGAATTTGCAGCCCTTATGTTGGTCATGCCCATAATGCCAATGAAGTGCACTCCAGGAACTTTTCTAATGCACTTTTTCAAGTTGGGATTTTGACTTTAACGTGTACTTTCTTTTCAGGTTTAAATTTTCTGTAACTGATATTAGTGATTTGATACAAGGGAGGAGTTAGAGTTTCCCTTTAGGACTTCCACTAATAGCCACATCCCATTAAATTAGGTTGCTGATGGTGACACTTTGGATTTTTTTTCTTAATCTGTTTTCTCGTATGTTTCAAATGATGGTGTCAATTATCTTTGAGAAAAGGACTATTTTGAGGGTTAAAGCTCTTTTATCAGAGCGAGGATGAAGTCTAAAATTGCCCAAGTGCCCTTAAAATACAAAGGAAAAAGAGCTTATATGGCAAAACGATCTTATGGTAATAAAACATTTGAAATAAAACTGTAACTTCATATATGATGATGATCTTGGTCATCGTTTTCTAAACTATAAATTATTCAACTTTCCATGTAAACTATAAATTAGTCCAAAAAAGCTTATTTTTTGACAAAAACTTATTATTAATGTTTGATCACTACATCAAGAGTACCACTTATATATTGATATTTTTGTCTAAAGACTAAATTTCAATATGTTATACTGGGTATCTTATAACGAGGTTACATTATTTAAATTTGTTCATTAAGTATATTGCATTCAAATTTTACCTATAACTATATTGCTTTATTTATTTTTGTTCTCCATTTAGTGAATACTTTTGCTACCACAATATCCAATGTTAACTTTATACTTGCGCTAGATAGCACATACTTTAAAATTTAGAAAGAGAACATCATGATCATTCTTGACTACATGATTCTAGATCTTACTATTCGAATTGGGCGACTATATACTCTTATGGATTCAAATTGCTCTAATGATAAGAGGAGTTGGGATAAGAGAGAATGCCCAAAGTGCATGAGTTTTATGATCATGAAATATTCAAGGGCACAATGTCTGAAGAAAGGACGTCAATTGTTCCTTAAAAAACTTGAGTAGTGGTTTGCTAAAAATGAAAAGGCAAAACTAGGTACTCTTTTGGCAGATCTTACCTTTATGAGATATAAAAGTAATGAAAACATCAAGAAGTAAATTTTAGAAATGACACATCTTACTTCAAAACTAAAGGCACTAAAGTTAAAGATTTTTAAGGACTTGTATTGAGTTTTGATATCTCTTCCCATACAATTCGGTCAATTTAAATTTAGATACAACTATCAAAAGGAGAAATGGACTCTTAATGAGCTCATTTAATATTATATGCAAGAAAAAGAGAAATCAAAGCAAAAAAAGGGTGAAAGTGCTCAGATGACTTCTATATCTAAGGACAATAATAAGAAATGAAATAAAGATAAAGAAATTGTGGATCACAATAGTAGTAGTATAAAAGAACAGCAACAATAAACTGAGGAATTTGCTTGCTACTTCTGTAGGAAGACTTCTCACAAGAAAAAGGAGTAATACCAAGTATCATTCTTGGTACGTAAAGAAAGATACGTTTCTTTCTTTGATTTGTTTTTAGGTTAATTTAATTGTAGTACCTAGGTAATTGAATTTAAGATAATACAGACTTTTATGTTATCATATATGACTATATATCATTTGAATTTGAAAGAGATTTATGTTGTACCATCTTTTAGGTAGAATTTGGTTTCTATTTTTGTATCAGACAATATCGATTATTATTGTTCTTTTGGAAATAGATAATTTAGTCTTTTCATGATTTAAACTAATTGATTTCGGTTCTTTATCAACATACGATAACTTATACTTGATACAATTGCCTCATCTAATGAATCCTTGCATATTAATTCTCAAGATACAAAAAGAAAATTAACAAATGATAATTATGTTTCATTATAGAATAAAAGTTTAGGATACATCTCTAAAAAAAATTAAAGCTCATATCAGATGGAATTCTTAATCCACTTGATCTATTAATTCTTTTAAGTTTGTATCAAGTGTTTTAAAGGGAAGTTAATAAACATAAAGAGGTTATGTGCCCAAACATCATAGAAATAATCCATACAGATATTTATAGATCATTTTTCACACCTTCTTAGAATGGTCAAAAATATTTTATTATGTTTATAGATGATTGCTTATGTTAATAGGTACTTCCTTCTCATTCATGAGAAGTCACTGGACATGTTCAAAGTTTTCAAAGTCGTAGTTGAGTATCAACTTAGCAAAAGGATTAAAAACATTATATATGATCATGGTGGTATAAATCATGGCATAAATGATAGTTCAGGTAAATAACATCTAAGACTATTTACCAAATTTCTAAAAGAATGCAGTATAGTCCTACAGTACACTATGTCAGGGAACCCTATTATGAACGGTGTTACTGACAGACAAAACACAATATTGAAGGACATAGTAAAGAGTATGATTATTAACACTATCTTATCATTGGGAGAGGCATTAAAAGACTTACATTCTCAACAGAGTTTAACAAAGACAACTACTAAAATCACTTATGAATTATAGACCCATAGAAAGCCTAGTATAAGGCATTTTCATATTTGGGATTATCTAACTAAGGTAAGGCCTTATAGGCCAAATAATTAATTTCATTAAATATTCTGAATGGTCACGAGGGTACAAATTTTTATGATCCCATAAATAAATATATTTTTGAAATGGGAAATGTTAAATTCCTCAAGGATATTGAGTATGATGGGGGAAATAATGTTAGAGACTTTGTCTTTGAAAGGAATTCATTTCTCCTCCTACTTACTGACCATAATCAAGTTATCATTCCTAATATCATTCAAGAAGCAACTCAAGAGAATAATGTTGAAAATCTCCCTAATCAAGATCAATTGAATATTCTTAAAGGATGAACTCAACAATATAAATGTCATTAAGAATATCCACTAAAGAGAGAAATGCAATTATGAATGATTATTTTGTCTTTCTCGAAGAATACGATATAATCATTAAGATAGTGAAAGATGTTCCAGTCAACTTCAGCAAAGCCAGTTGAAAAATACTAATTCTCAAAAGTGAATTGATGCCATGAATGAGAAAATTAAGTCTATAAAAGACAATGATTTTTGAGATCTTATTGAATTGCTTGAACGTGTAAAATCTATTGATTACAAAGGGACATTTAAGACCAAAAGAGATTCAAAAGGCAATGGGAAAAATACAAAGCTCATCTCGTCGCAAAGGGTTTTGCTAGGCTTGGCTTTTGGGGGGGGAGGTGTTGGGGGTTAGGTACTAAGCTTTAGCATCGAAAATTTATGTCTGGGTCCAAGCCCAGCCTGAAACTTGAGCCTCACAACCTGAGCCCAAGCCTAATCGAGCTTAGGCATCCTAAAGCCTAATAAACCTAATTATTTTCTTTTATTAATTTAAAATTTGAAAAAGAACAACATTTTATTTAAAATGATGTCGTATTTATACTTAATATATTTAGGCTTCAAGTAAGGCTAGACTGAACAACCCAAATTCAAGTTCAGTCCAAAGCATGATCAATTCGGACTAAGCCTAATGACCTTAACCTTTACTGAAAAGGAAGGCATCTATTATAAAGAAAAATTTTCATTAATTTCTTTGAAATACTATTTTAGGATTATAATGGTATTTGTGGTACACTTTGATCCTAAGTTACATCAGATTGATGTGAAGATAACATTCCTCTATGATTGTAGAGAGAGAAGCTCCTACGATAAATTGGAAACATCGCTTCTCGGAGGGCCAAGATTTGACATCCTCCAGCTTCTTGCAACTTCAGAGTTTAGGCGTCTCTCATTATCAAAGCTGAGAACCTCGAGCCCATTTCTCATGTAACAGACTTGTTGTGAGAGTGGACTCGCATTTGCACACCAAGTGTTTGATGCCTTTCTCTTGTCTCCTACTTTTTCACCGACTTTGTTCGATTGCTTATCAAGGAAAGTAGACTCAGCCTCCATGGGAGGGTAGGCCTCCCACAGGCCTCCCATATAGAGCAAGGTCAACCCTCATTCAACAACGAGGACTTCCTGCTCTTTCTATGGAGTCTCTCAAGGCATCAACAATTGCAACGGTACCAACCCAAATTGGAGAAGGTGAGACAAACCTAAGAGCAGGGGCAGATTGGCGGCAACTTTTCCCAAAGATACAACATAAAGGTACATTAAAATACTACCAAAATGTGTTTAAAGACAACATCATAACACCACCAATAGAGCTCCTTCAAGCAGGTGTGAAGGCTTGGTCTTCCACGTTAATAGGTTTTTTTAGGTCTAAACGACTTGCATTTCCAATCGTTAACACATGGCAAAAGTACGTTGGAGCCAAAAAGGATTAGAATGGGTAATGTTAATGGAGGATGGCTTTTTTTATTCAAATTATCTGAAGCCTCTAACTTAGACGAATTAGTTTAAATGGGACCTTGGCACATCGGGGATTAACCAATGTTTGTGCAAAAGTGGGGGCCGGGCATAGAGTTCAATTGAGATACCATAGATGTGCTTCCAATTTAGGTGCAGTTCCACTAGCTACCGTTGGAGTTTTGGACAATTGAAGGGTTGAGTTTCCTTGCTAGTTCCCTGGGAAAACCTCTATTCATGGATTCCCAAACGACACGAATGGACATGATCGACTATGCTAAGGTATGTATCAAAATATCTAAAGCATCACCATTGCCTGATCAATTACCACTTATGCGTATGACTGATACTGGTGAACTTGAGCAAACAATTATGCATATCTCCTACCCCTGGCATCCGAATGCATCCTTTAAAAAATGGACCGCTACTGGTCGAACTTTCAAATCAGCTTGGTATGATGAATTAATGATGAGTGCTACTAAAATGGTTCATTGTGAGCAAGTAGTTAACGAAGATATTGGTGTTTACGGTGAAGAGCGTACAATGCATGTTAGTATGCATAAATCACATAATCTGGTTAGGGTAACAAACTCTCCACAGTTCGTTATTGGAAAGGAAGGAAAGGATGATAAGACTACTGATATTTCTACCCCTCCTGAGAATAGGACAGTGCAAGTAGCAGAGATTATTACCTCCCTTAAGCATAGAATAATGGTAACCGAAGGTGATAGAGCAATGGTGGTAACCAATCGTAGCACAGAACAGGTAGATGCAAATATTGGCCAAACAATGCAGCAGTAATTAAATGGTCTTCAATTAGTTGGGTTGACAACTGAACAAGTTGACACACACATTACCCAGGAAAAAACAACTCTTGACAAATCCAATGCTGACAATGAGGAGACTCTAGGGCATGAATAAAAAGATTTTACCTCCCAATATCTAGAGCACTGTCAGAGAGATTGGGCCAACATATTGTCCCCACTCACAACTGTTGGGCTAATTGAAAATCAAGGGATAGTGGACATCGAACAAACAAAAGACAGTGATACCCCACTAGCAGTAGACCATATCCCAGACATCCCTAGCGATTTTTACATGAAATCTAAATCTGCAAAAAGAAAATTTGCTAGGAAGAGAAAGAAAAATCCCAAATACCAGCAATGTTAAATGTGCCTATAATTATATCTTGTTGTTGATGTCTAGTATCTAGATAGTATTTGGAATAGTGGTTTAAATTCTAGGTAGTCATACTATCTTCCTTAGGTAGGTTTGGTTCTTTGGTCATATTACCATATGATGGTAGGATTAAAGCCTTGAACTCGTTGTAACACTGTTTTAGTTTGACAATAATTTAAATTCTTTTTAATTTTTAAAAAAAACATTCCTGAATGGTGATATTGATGACACAAATTATATGGAGCAACTTGAAAACTTTGTTTCTAAAGATTCAAAGGCGATGGTTTGTAAATTAAAATTTTCGTCTATAAACTTAAGTAAGCTTCTCATCAATGGTTTGACAAGTTTCACCAAATTTTCATCTCTTTTGGTTTTGAGATAAACTTGGTTAATGATTATATATATTACAAGTTTTATGGAGTAAGCAGATTTTTCTAGTTTTATATGTTGATGACATACTGTTAACTAGCAAAGATATAGGCTTGTTACATAAATCGAGATGAAAGACCTTAATGATACCTCTTTTGTATTTGGGTTTTAGATAGATTAAGATTGGTCTCATGTATTCTTAATTATTTCAAAAGAGCTATATCGAAAAGATACTTATGAGATTTGACATTCAAGATAGTAAATTAAGTGATATTCTTGTTGTTAAAGAAGACAAATTCAGTCTCAACACCCCAAGAACGATTAAGAAACTAAAGAAATGCAAAAGATTCCATATGCTTTAATTATAAGAAGACTAATTTATGCTTAGGTATGAATGCATCCAGATGTTACATACATTGTTGGAATGTAGGATAGATATTTTGAGTAATCCAAAAATGGATCATTGAAATGCAACCAAAAGGATTATATAGTATCTAAAGAGAACAAAAGACTAAATGCTCTCACACAAGAGATCTAGTCAATTAGAGATCATTAGATATTTTATCTTCAATTTTGCAAGATGCCAAAATAGTCTTGAATCCACTTTATGTTCTATCTACAGGCTTACTAAAAACTTATTTCTTGAAAGAGTGCTAAGCAAACATTCACAAAGCAAATTGACATTAAGATTGTAGTTGTTAAAGAAAGAATTCAGAGTAGTAAGTGTCTATAGAACATACTGGGACAAACTCTAAGATTACAGATCCTCTAACTAAAGGTTCATTACCCAAGGTCTTTTATAAGCACACTACATATATAGTTATCATTTGATGATATATTAGTTTAGTGGAATTTTGTATTAATGGATACTTGTGGATATAAACATGTCTTATAAATTTTTATGATTTAATACTACAATATAAAGGATTTTGCAAGTTTACACTGTGATTTCAATATGCTCAGTCTCACTAAGGAATAAGGTAAGGCTAATTGAAAATATGCATGTTAAGATAACATAGAATGAAAATTTCCATGCTACATATCTATACTTGATTTATGTCATTAATTATATTGATGTATGTGACTACTCATAGGCCTAGTCACAAAAATTATAACAAAGAGTACTTTGATCCCATATTGATATGATTGATGGACAAGATTATTTAAAGATGATTTCATAATAATAGTAATTCTGAGTTCATAAGGTTTATTATGACATATAATTATAAAGAATTTTATGTATATGTAGTTTACGTGAGAGATTGTTGGAATTTTAATGGACTTATACACACACACACACAATTATATATAAATACCCTATTATTATATTTCTTACTTAAGAAAAATTAGAAATACTATATATCAATTACTGACAATGGTACCAAAAAAAATAAGAATTTCTTTTCTAATATCTCATCATTCGAAAAGGTAGATAACCTATATGCATATCTTAAAAGGCAAAATTCCAAAATGAACCACAACACCTCGATCGCTTCTTTAATTAAGTTTTATTCTTGATAATAAGATTCAAGTTCATATTATAGATTTTATAGTAAAATATAACAAAAACTACCTCCTACTTCACCTACAATGAATTATCCCTGCAGTTGCATAAATGACTCTTTAGGGATCGCAAAGCATATCTTGGTAAGTAAATTGCAATATATCTCTTAATATGCTCTTTTTCTTGTAAAACATTTCTTAAGCAAGAGGGCGGATGGTTAATATTTGTTGTGTGCCCCTAGAAGTAAACGTGTGTGCCAACCTGAGTTAGGAAAGTGATCAAAGCTGCAGTAGCTAGCCCACTCAATATTGTTATTCTCTTTCGTGGGTATATTCTGTCACTTATAATGCCTAAAGCTACAAGTACTAGATCCAAGCAAATGAAGGGCCAATTCTAGCTGGATATGTATGGTAATGGTCCAGGCTGATCCGAAACCTCCTACACGTGATATATACGCAGGACGTGCAGTCTAAGTCTGACCTTAGCAGACTTTGGCCACTACCAAAATAATGTCGTTTTAATACAAATGACCAAAAAGACATCGTTTTGATTGTAGATGCTTGGCCCATCAAACCTTTCGGATTGGGTTGGATTATATAATTCTAGCTATTGCGGAACAGTCTAAAGAACTAATTTACTACAGGAAGTTACACAAAGCGATGAACAGGAAACATCATTGATAGATTAATTTGCATTCAAAATGAAGCAATTTCTTCCTAGTGGTTCAAATAGGCAAAGCTAATGAAAGCAATATGCTTTTAAGAATGATTTATAATTCCTGAATCCATCATACAACAGGTTAAAATTCCTAGTGATAGTGTTTGATCATTCAAACACTATCACATGGATATGTCTAATTTACACTTAGGTTTACACCTCAAATAACTTAGTTATTCTAATATCATCAATAATATATTCTCTAATCCTTTTTTTTCTAGTATTATATAATCACGTAATATCTAAATTCTCATTCATTCTTACTTAATTCACATTATTCATCTCCTTTGAATCACATTAGCATTCCTAAAAACACTTCATTCCTATAATATCTCTAAATTTTTCAGATTTTTGATACATGATATCAACCATTCATTCCTTAGTTATAACTTCAGTTATAACCTAAACATATCAAGAACTTTATCAACTTATTCAACATCAAACTAGGTTCATTCCAAGCCTCATTCAAGTCTAAATACATCATAAAAAAGTACATTATCATTAGTGGATTCGAACATCACAAAATAGAGAAGAATTCATGTTAAAGGCCTTTCCTACAATTTTGGAGGCATTACCATAATCGTAGGTTAAAACACCTAAATATTTCCAACCATTTATGTTAGACCCCGTTTTCGGAGCCCAATGTTCATACTCTGATACGACAACTGTTGGACTTCGTTTTCGGAGTCTAACTCATACTCTGATACCAAGCCTGTTAGACCCCATTTTCAGAGCCCAACGTTCATGAGTCATACTTGAGCACATTACCTTGTAGGGTCCTTATAACATCCCAACATTCATAATTGAGCGCTTGATAAACGTCAATCTATTCTTATGTTTGATCCTCAATCGTCACCCTAAACACATCGCTCAATTTATCTCTTACTTCCATAACCAACTAAGTACATTTCAAGTTCCATTCAAGCCTAAATGTACCATAGATAAGCAATAATAAGCCCACAACTTATAAAATGTACATGATTTGGCACAAAAAGCATAACTTTCACTATGGATGTCAAATCAAGGTCATTTAAGTACGGTTTCAAAGAGAACTTTGATTTCTACAACTTCTATGAAGACCTCGAAGAGAGATTTTGCCATCTAGAGGGTCAAAATTTGCACATTTATAAAACTATCCCGAGAAGGTCCGCCTAGCGGACATATATCCCTTCAAACGGACATAAACTAAGATAAGAAACAAACAAACCCAAGAAGGTCTGTTTAGAGGACATATGTCCCTCCAAAGGGACATGCACTGAGCAGAAACACTAGAATACCCAAGAAGGTCTATTTAGCGGACATATGTCCCTCCAAAGGGACATGCACTGAGCAGAAACACTGGAATACCCAAGAAGGTCCGCCCAACAGACATCAAGTCTGTCTAACGGACAGTTACGGGTTAAATTTCATATTTCCCACTCCTACAAGCTATCATGACCCATATTATGCATATCTATCAATCCTACTTCAATTTCCTCATCATTTTCAACTCCATTCTAATTCAATATCAGCTCAACATCATTAACAATAAAATCATAATCTATGATTGATCATCAACCCAAAAACATAACATCCAACTTATGCATAATCATCATAAATTTTTGCATATGTTCAACCACATTTATCAACTTCATCTCATCTCTAACTTATCACACTACTTCTTCCTAATGCAAGACACTACATTCTCTCATTCTATTAGATTAAAATAGAAAAGCTATAAAATGTCCTGCATACATCCTCTGCAGCATCACTAACTTGTAACAATCATAACTTTCAAGTCCGATCTCCAAAATTTTCAAACTATATATCGTTGGAAAGCCAAAAGAATAAACTACAACTTCCAAAAAGACAACTTTGTCTAAATCAGCCTGAATTAATACAGATTTTCCGCTGAAGTCAGAACCCAATTTGACCCTTACGAAAAACTTGAAATTTTCAATGTACAACTTGGAAAGTCATGAGCATAGCCATTTAACTACCAACTTTACTTCATTAAATTCCCTAATCTCTACTCATTCGACTCATCCCTTACAACTAATTCTCATCATTTACAAAAACCCTATCTTTCCTTTTTCCATAATATCTCACTTATATGTATATATATATCAATGATTCATGTTCAAAGTTCATCAACTCAATTGGATAACTCTTCCAAGAACATCTAATTTCAACTCACATCATCCATAT
>JAOTAY010048835.1:0-20320 GCA_025629805.1 Erythroxylum baracoense
CGGTGGAAAAAACAACCCATTGGCACACCTTCGGTGGAAAACACAACCTATTGGCACACCTTCGGTGGGCAAAATAGCCTGTTGACTCGATCGTTAGGCACCTTCGATGGGCAAAACAGCCTGTTAGCACGTTCGGTGGGAAAAATAGCCCGTTGGCTCACCTTCGGTGCGCAAAACAGCTCGTTAGCTCAGTCATTAGGCACCTTTAGTGGGCAAAACAGCCTGTTGGCATGATCGCTAGGCACCTTCGGTGGGCAAAATAACTCATTGACACGGTGGTTTGGCACCTTCGATGGGAAAAACAGCCCGTTGGCAAAGCTTTGGTGGGCAACAGAGCCCGTTGGCACGGTCATTACGTAACTTTGGTAGATAAAACAACCCATTGGCGCAGTCACTAGGCACCTTTGCTGGGAAAACAGCCCCTTGGTGTAGCTTCTATGGACAAAATAGCCCGTTGTCATAGACAGTAGGCATCTTCGGTAGGAAAAGCAACATGTTGAGCATCTTCGGAGGGCAAAACAGCCCATTGGCACGATCACTAGGCACCTTTGGTGGGAAAAATAGTCCATTGACACAGCATCTGTAGGCAAAACAACCCATTGGCACAATCGCTAGGAACCTTCGGTGGGTAAAATAGCCCGTTGGCATAGTTGGTACTCACCTTTGGTGGAAAAAATAGCTCGTTGGGTACCTTCGGTAGGCAAAATAGTCTGTTGGCACAGTCGCTAGGCACCTTCAGTGGGAAAACAGCCCTTGACATAGTTTCTGAGGGCAAAACTGCCTGATGTCATGTTCATTAGGCACTTTTGATAGGGAAAACATCTCATTGACATAGCTTCGATGGGCAAAATAGCCCTTTGACGAAACTTATGCAGGAAAAACAACACATTGACACCATCGCTAGGCACCTTGGGTGGAAAAGGCAAATAGTTGGGAACCTTTAATGGGCAAAATAGCCCGTTGGCATGGTTACTAAGCACCTTCGGTGGTAAAAACTACTCGTTAGCATAGCTTTGATGGACAAAAGAGCACATTGGCACGGTTACTAGACACCTTTGGTAGGAAAAATAGCCTGTTGGCAGAGCTTCAATGGGCAAAATAGCCTATTGGCACAGTTGCTAGGTACCTTCAGTGGGGAAAACAGCACGTTGAGCACCTTCGGAGGACAAAACAACCCCTTGGCAGAGTCACTATGCACCTTTGGTGGGAAAAACAACCCACTGGTACAGCTTTTATAGGCAAAATAGCATGTTGGCATGGTCTCTAGGCACCTTCGGTGGGAAAACAACCCATTGGCACACCTTCGGTGGGCAAAAACAGCCCGTTGGGCACCTTCGATGGGAAAAATAGCCCTTTAGCACAGTTTTTGTGGGCAAAATAGCTCATTGGCAAGGTCGCTTGGCATCTTCGGTGGGCAAAACAGCCCTTTAGCACAGTCACCAAGCACCTACAGTAGGAAAAATAGCCCGTTGGCACAGCTTCAGTGGGTAAAACAGCCTATTGGCATGATTGCTAGGCACCTTCGGTGGGAAAAATAGCTCATTGGGTACCTTCGGTGGGGAAACAACCCATTGCCACAGTCACTAGGCACCTTTTGTAGGAAAAACAACCCGTTGGCACTGCTTCTATGGGCAAAACAACCCGTTGGTACGGTCGCTCGGCATCTTCGGTAGGAAAAACAACCCATTGGCATAGCTTCGGTGAGCAAAACAACCCGTTGGCACAATCGTTAGGCACCTTCGATGGGAAAAAAAGCTCATTCGGCACCTTCTGTGACAAAATAGTCTATTGACACGATCGCTAGGCGACTTTGCTAGGTAAAACAGCCCGTTGGTATTGCCTTTATGGGTAAAACAACTCGTTGACACAGTCGCTAGGCACCTTCCATGGGAAAAACATCCCGTTGGCAAAGCTTTGATGGGCAAAAGAGCCTGTTCGCATGGTCGTTAGGCAATTTTGGTAGACAAAACAGCCCACTGATACGGTCGCTAGGCAACTTTGGTGGGAAAACAACCCTTTGCTACAGCTTCTATGGGCAAAATAGTCCGTTGTTATGGACCGTAGGCACCTTCGGTAGGAAAAGCAACACGTTGAGCATCTTCAAAGGGAAAAACAGCCCGTTGTTGCTCCTTCGGTGGGAAAAAAAGATCATTCGGCACCTTCTGTGACAAAATAACCGTTGGCACAATCGCTAGGGAACTTTGCTGGGTAAAACAGCCCGTTGGCATGGCTTCTGAGGGTAAAATGGCCCGTTGACACTGTTGTTAGGCACCTTTGGTGGGAAAAATAGCTTGTTGGGCTCCTTCGATAGGTAAAACAACCCGTTGGCACGGTCGCTAGGCACCTTCGGTGGGAAAAACAACCCATTGACATACCTTTGGTGGGCAAAACAGCCATTTGGCTCAGTCGCTAGGCACCTTTGGTGGGCAAAATAGCTCGTTGGCACAGTCGCTGGTCAACTTCGGTGGGAGAAACAGCTCGTTGGGGCACATTCGGTGGGCAAAACAGCCCGTTGGCTCAGTCGCTAGGCACCGTTAATAAGCAAAACAGCCTGTTGGCACAGTCGCTGGGCACCTTCAATGCCAAAATAGTCTGTTGGCACGGTCGTTTGGCACATTCGGTGGGAAAAACATATCGTTGGGCATCTTCGATTTGAAAACAGCCCATTCTAACTGTAGTAAGGCACCTTCGGTGGGAAAAACAACCTGTTGATAAAAAAGAGCCCGTTGGCACAGTCGTTAAGCAACTTTGGTAGACAAAACAGCCTGTTGGCATGGTCATTAGGCACGTTTGGTGGGAAAACAACCCTTTGGTACATCTCCTATGGGCAAAACAACCCGTTGTCATGGATAGTAGGCACCTTCGTTAGGAAAAGCAGCATATTGAGCATCTTCGGAAGGTAAAATAGCCTATTGGCATGGTCGCTAGGCACCTTTGGTAGAAAAAACAACCCGTTGGCATAGCACCTGTAGGCAAAACAGCCCATTGGCACGGTCGCTAGGCACCTTCGGTGGGCAACCAGTTGTTAGGCATCTTCAATGGAAAAAATATCTCGTTGGGCACCTTTGGTATGCAAAATAATCCATTGGCACGGTAGCTAGGCACCTTCGATTAGAAAAATAGCCCTTGGCTTAGCTTTTGAGGGCAAAACTGCCCGTTGACATGGTCATTAAGCACCTTCGATGGGAAAAACATCTCGTTGGCATAGCTTTGGTGGGCAAAACAATTCGTTGGCACTATTGCTAGGCACCTTCGGTGGGAAAGACAAATAGTTGAGAACATTCAGTGGGCAAAACGGCTTGTTGGCATGGTCACTAGGCACCTTCGATGGTAAAAACTGCCGGTTCGCATAGCTTCGGTGGACAAAACAGCCCGTCAGCACAGTTACTAGACACCTTTGGTGGGAAAAATAGCCCGTTGGCACAGCTTCGGTGGGTAAAACAGCCCGTTGGCACAGTTGCTAGGCACATTCAGCGGGAAAAATAGCATATTGAGAACCTTCGAAGGGTAAAATAGCCCATTGACATAGTCACTATACACTGTCTATAGGAAAAACAACCCGCTGGTACGGCTTCTGTGGGCAAAATAGCATATTGGCAGGGTCGTTAGGCATCTTCCGTGGGAAAAAAGCTAGTTGGCACAACTTCGGTGGGTAAAACAGCCCGTTGGCATTGTCACTACGCACCTTTGGCCAGAAAAATAGCCCGCTAGTACAGTGTCTATCGGCAAAATAGCCCGTTGGCAAGGTCGGTAGGCATTTTTAGTGGAAAAATAGCCCATTGGCACAGCTTCGATGTCCAAAACAGTCTGTTAACACGGTCGATAAGCACCTTCGGTGGGAAAAACAGTTCGTTGGGCTCCTTCTGTGATAAAATAGCTCATTGACATTATCGCAGGCACCTTTGTTAGGTAAAACAACCCGTTGGCACAATTTTTATTAGCAAAATAGCATGTTAGTACGGTCGTTAGGCATCTTCAGTAGGCAAAACAGCTAGTCGGCACCCCTTTGATGGCTAAAACAACCAGTTGGCACAGTCGTTAGGCACCTTCATTGGGAAAAACAACTCGTTGGGCACCTTCGATGGGCAAAACAACCTGTTGGCATGGTTGCTAGGCACCTTCGGTGCGAAAAGCAACCCATTGGCACACCTTCAGTGGCCAAAACAGCCCGTTAGGCACCTTCGGTGGGCAAAACAACCCATTGACACGATCGTCGGGCACCTTCGATGGGAAAAATAACCCATTGGCACAACTTTTGTGGGTAAAACAACCCTTTAGCATAGTCACCAAGCACCTACAGTGGGAAAAACAGCCTGTTGGCATAGCTTCAGTGGGCAAAACAGCTCATTGGCACTGTCGCTAGGCCCCTTCGGTGGGAAAATAGCTCGTTGTAATAGCTTCAGTTGGCAAAACAATCCACTGGCACGATCACTTTCGGTAGGAAAAATAGCTATTTGGGTACCTTCGGTGGGAAAACAACCCGTTACCACAGTCGTTAGGTATCTTTTGTAGGAAAAGCAGCCCACTGGCACAACTTTTGTGGGCAAAATAGCTCGTTGGTACGGTTGCTAGGAATTTTTGGTGGGAAAAACAACTCATTGGCATAGCTTCGGTGAGCAAAACAACTCGTTGGCACGGTCGTTAGGCACCTTTGTTAGGAAAAAAAGCTCATTTGGCAGCTTCTGTGACAAAATAGCCCATTGGCACGATCGCTAAGCAACTTTGCTAGGTAAAACGACCCGTTGGCACAGCTTTTATGGGAAAACAACTAGTTGACACGGTCGCTAGGCATCTTCGGTGGGAAAAACTGCTCGTTGAACTCCTTCGATGGGCAAAATAACCCGTTGGCTCGATCGCTGGGCACCTTCGATAGGAAAAATAACCTATTGGCACCCCTTCGGTGGGCAAAACAGCCCGTTGGCTCGGTCATTAAGCACCTTCGATGGGAACAATAACCCATTGGCACCCCTTCGGCGGACAAAACAACCTGTTGGCTCGATCACTAGGCACCTTAGGTGGGGAAAATAGCTCATTCGTATAGCTTCTATGAGTAAAACAACACGTTAGCAAGGACGGTAGGCACCTTTGATAGGAAGAACAGCACGTTAAGCATCTTTGTAGGGCAAAACACCCCGTTGGCATGGTCGCTAGGCACCTTTGGTGGGAAAAATATCCCATTGGCATAGCATATGTAGGTAAAACAGCCCACTGGAACAGTCGCTAGGCACCTTCAATGGGCACCTTTGGTGGAAAAACAGCCCACTGGAATAGTCGCTAGGCATCTTTGGTGGAAAAAACATCTCGTTAGGCACCTTCAGTAGGTAAAATAGTCCGTTGGCACGGTCATTAGGCACCTTCGGTAGGAAAACAGCCCTTGGCATAGCTTCTAAAGGCAAAACTGCCCATTGACATAGTCGTTGGGCACCTTCGATGGGAAAAACATCTCGTTCGCATACCTTCGGTAGGTAAAACAGCCCGTTGGCAAGGCTTTGGTGGGCAAAAGCACCCATTGGCACAGTCGTTAGGCAACTTTGGTGGGTAAAATAGCCCATTGACATGGTCGCTAGGCACCTTTGGTGGGAAAACAGCCCTTTGGTACAGCTTCTATGGGGAAAATAGCTCGTTGTCATGGACGGTAGGCTTGGTAGGAAAAGAAACACATTAAGCACCTTCAGAGGGAAAAACAGCCTGTTGGCGCACCTTCGATGGGAAAAAAAGCTCATTCGGCATCTTCTGTGGCAAAATAGCCTATTGGCACGATCGTTAGGGAACTTTGCTGGGTAAAACAGCCCGTTGGCATAGTTTCTGTGGGCAAAACAACCCGTTGACATGGTCGCTAGGCACCTTCGGTGGGAAAAACAACTCGTTGGGCTCCTTCGATGAGCAAAACAACCCGTTGGCACGGTTGTTAGGCACCTTTGGTGGGAAAAACAACCCATTGGCATACCTTCGGTGGGCAAAATAGCCATTTGGCTCAGTCGCTCGGCACCTTCGGTGGGTAAAATAGCATGTTGGCACAGTCGCTGGTCAACTTTGATGGGAAAAACAGCCCGTTGGTGCACCTTTGATGGACAAAACAGCCCATTGGCTCAGTCGCTAGGCACCTTTGATGAGAAAAACAACCTATTGGCACGGTCGCTGGGCACCTTCAATGGGCAAAACAATCCGTTGGCACGGTCGTTTGGCACATTCGGTGGGAAAAACAGATCGTTGGGCATCTTCAATTTGAAAACAACCAGTTCTAACTATTGCAAGGAACTTTTGGTGGGAAAAACAACCCATTGGCAAAGCTTCGATGGGCAAAAGAGCCCGTTGGCACGGTCGTTAGGCAACTTTGGTAGACAAAATAGCCTGTTGGCACGGTTGCTAGGAACCTTTGGTGGGAAAACAACCCTTTGGTACAGCTTCTATGGGCAAAACAACCTGTTGTCATGGACGGTAGGCATCTTCAATAGGAAAAGCAGCACGTTGAGCATCTTCGGAGGGTAAAATAGGCCATTGGCATGGTCGCTAGGCAACTTTTGTAAGAAAAACAGCCTGTCGGCATAGCACCTGTAGGCAAAACATCCCATTGGCACAGTCGCTAGGCACCTTAGGTGGGCAACCAGTTGTTAAGCACCTTCGGTCGAAAAAACATCTCGTTGGTCACCTTTGGTAGGCAAAATAGTCCGTTGGCACAACTTCGAAGGGAAAAACAGCACGTTGAGCACCTTCGAAGGGAAAAATAGCCCATTGGCACAGTCACTATGCACCTTCAGTGTGAAAAACAACCCACTGGTATGGCTTTTATGGGCAAAATAGAATTTTGGCACGGTCATTAGGCATCTTCAGTGGGAAAAACAGCTAGTTGGCATAACTTCAATGGGTAAAACAGCCCGTTGGCACTGTCGCTAGGCAACTTTGGTAGGAAAAATAGCCTGTTGGCATAGTTTCTATGGGCAAAATAACCCGTTGGCACGGTCGGTAGGCATTTTTAGTTGGAAAAATAACCCACTAGCACAGCTTCGATGGGCAAAACAGTCTGTTGACATGGTCGATAAGCACCTTCAATGGGAAAAATAGCTCGTTGGGCTCCTTTTGTGGTAAAATAGCCCGTTCGCATTATCGCTAGGAATTTTGATAGGTAAAACAACCCATTGGCATAATTTTATTGGCAAAATAGCATGTTGGCACGGTCGTTACGCATCTTCAGAAGGAAAAATAGCTAGTTGGCACCTCTTCGGTGGGTAAAACAACCAGTTGGCAGGGTCGCTAGGCACCTTTGTTGGGAAAAGCAGCATTTTTGGCACCTTTGATGGGCAAAACAACCTATTGGCATGGTCACTAGGCATCTTCGGTGGGAAAAATAGCCCATTGGCACACGTTCGGTGGGCAAAACAGCCCATTGGCACGATCATCGGGCACCTTCGATAGAAAAAATAGACCTTTGGCGAGCTTTTATGGGTAAAACAGTCAGTTGGCAAGGTCGCTAGGCATCTTCAGTAAGTAAAACAACCCTTTAGCATAGTCACCAAGCACCTACAGTGGGAAAAACAGCCTGTTGGTATAGCTTCAGTGGGCAAAATAGCTCATTGGCACTGTCGCTAGGCTTCTTCGGTAGGAAAATAGCCTGTTGTAATAGCTTTGGTTGGCAAAACAGCCCACTGGCACGATCGTTAGGCACCTTCGGTAGGAAAAACAGCTCATTGGGTACCTTCGGTGGGAAAACAACCCGTTGTTGCAATCGCTAGGTATCTTTTGTAGGAAAAACAGCCCATTGGCACAGCTTCTGTGGGCAAAATAGCCCGTTGCTACGATCGCTAGGCATATTTGATGTAAAAAACAGCTCATTGGCCTAGCTTTGGTGAGCAAAACAACCCATTGGCACGGTCGTTAGGCACCTTCGGTGGGAAAAAAAGCTCATTCGGCACCTTCTGTGACAAAATAGCCCGTTGACACAATCGCTAGGCAACTTTACTAGGTAAAATAACCCGTTGGCACAGCTTCTACGAGCAAAACAGCCCATTGACACGATCGCTAGGCACCTTTAGTGGGAAAAACAACTCGTTGAGCTCCTTCAATGGGTAAAATAACCCATTGGCTCAGTCACTGGGTACCTTTGATGGGAAAAATAACCCATTAGCACCCCTTCGGTGGGCAAAATAACGCGTTGGCTCGATCACTAGGCACCTTTTGTGGGCAAAACAAGCGGTTGGCACGGTCGCTAGGCACCTTCGGTGGGAAAAACAACCCATTGGTGCAACTTCTGTGGGCAAAACAGCCCGTTGGCTCAGTTGCTAAGCACCTTCGGTGAGAAAAACAGCCCGTTGGTAAAGCTTCAAAAGACAAAAAAGTCAGTTGGCATGGTCGCTGGGCACTTTCAGTGGGAAAAACAACCCTTGACATAACTTCTGAGGGAAATACTGTCGGTTGGCATGGTCATTAGGCAACTTCGATGGGAAAAACATCTCGTTGGCATTGCTTCGGTAGGCACCTTCAATGGCAAAGCAGCTCATTGGCACGGTTACTAGACACCTTCGGTAGGAAAAAAAGCTCGTTGGCATAGCTTCGATGGGCAAAACAGCCCGCTGGCATAGTTGCTAGGCACCTTCAGGGGGAAAAACAACACTTTGAGCACCTTCAGGGGTAAAAATAGCCCATTGGCATAGACACTATGCACCTATGATGGGAAAAATAACCCGCTGGTACAACTTCTATGGGCAAAATAGCATGTTGGCATGGTCTCTAGGCATCTTCAGTGGGAAAAACAACTCGTTGGCATAGCTTTGGTGGGTAAAACAGCCCGATGGCACGGTCGATAGGCACCTTTGGTAGGAAAAACAGCCCGTTGGAATAATTTCTATGGGCAAAATAGTCCGTTGGCACGGTCGTAGGCATCTTCGATAGGAAAAACAGCTCGCTGGCAAAGCTTCGATGGGCAAAACAGCCTGTTGACACAATCGATAGGCAACTTCGGTTGGAAAAATAGCTCATTGGGCTCCTTCTGTGGCAAAATAACTCGTTGGCATGATCACTAGGCACCTTTTCCGGGTAAAACAGCCCGTTGTCACAGCTTCTATAGGCCAAACAGCCCACTGGCACAGTCGCTACCCACATTCGTCGGGAAAAACAGCTCGTTGGGTACCTTTGGTGGGCAAAACAACCTGTTGCCACAGTCGCTAACACCTTTTGTAGGAAAAACAGCTAATTGACACAGCTTCTGTGGGCAAAACAGCCTGTAGGTACGATCGCTAGGCATCTTTGATGGGAAAAATAGCCCGTTAGCTCAGCTTCAGTGAGCAAAACAACCCACTGGCACGGTCGTTAGGTACCTTCAGTGACAAAATATCCGGTTGGCACAATAGTTAGTCAACTTTGCTAGGTATAATAGCTCTTTGACACAGCTTAACAACCCGTTGGCACGATCGTTAGGAAACTTCGGTGGGAAAAAACAACTCGTTGGGCTCCTTCAGGGGGCAAAATGGCCCGTTGGCGCGGTCGCTAGGCACCTTCAGTGGGAAAAACAACCCAATGGCACACCTTTGGTGGGTAAAAAAGCCCGTTGGCTTGGTCGCTGTGCACCTTCTGTGGGAAAAACGGCCCGTTGGTACGGTCGCTGGGCCCCTTCGGTGGGAAAATAGCCCGTTGTAATAGCTTTGGTTGGCAAAACAACCCGCTGGCACGATCGCTAAGCACCTACGGTAGGAAAAACGGCTCATTGGGTACCTTTAGTGGGAAAACAACCTGTTGCCACAGTCGCTAGGTACCTTTTGTGGGAAAAACAGCCTGTGGGTACAGCTTTTGTGGGCAAAATAGCCCATTGGTACAGCCGCTAGGCATCTTCGATGGGAAAAATAGCTTATTGGCCCAGCTTTGGTGAGCAAAACAACCTGTTGGCATGGTCATTGGGCACCATCAGTGGGAAAAAAGCTCATTCGGCACCTTCTGAGACAAAATAGCCCATTGGCACGATCGCTAGGCAGCTTTGCTGGGTAAAACAACCCGTTGGCACAACTTTTATAGGCAAAACAGCCTGTTGACACGGTCGCTAGGCACCTATAATGGGAAAAACAACTCGTTGAGCTCCTTTGATAGGTAAAATAACCTATTGCCTCAGTCGCTACGCACCTTCAATAGGAAAAATAACCCATTGGCACCCCTTCCCTGGGCAAAATAGCCCGTTGGCTCGATCACTAGTCACCTTCGGTGGGCAAAACAGCTCGTTGGCACGGTCGCTGGGCACCTTCGGTGGGAAAAACAACCCGTTGGTACACCTTCGGTGGCAAAACATCCTGTTGGCTCGGTCGCTAGGCACCTTCGGTGAGAAAAATAGCCCGTTGGCAAAGCTTCGGAAGGTAAAATAGTCCGTTGGCCCTATCGCTGGGCACCTTCATTGCCAAAAACAACCCTTGGCATAACTTTTGAGTGCAAAACTGCCCATTGGCACGGTCGTTGGGCACCTTCGATGGGAAAAACATCTCGTTGGCATTGCTTTGGTAGGCAAAACAGCCCGTTGGGAAAGCTTATGTGGGCAAAACAACGCATTAGCAGTATCGCTAGGCACCTTTTGTGGGAAAGACAAATAGTTGGGAACCTTTAATGGGTAAAATAGCCCGTTGGGATGGTCACTAGGCACCTTCGGTGGTACAAACTGCCAGTTGGTGCACCTTCGGTGGAAAAAATTGCCCGTTGGCATGGTTACTAGACACCTTCGGTGGGAAAAAAAGCTTGTTGGCATAGCTTTGACGGGCAAAACAGCCCGTTGGCATAGTTGCTAGGCACCTTCAGGGGGAAAGACAGCACGTTGAGCACCTTCAGGGGGCAAAACAACCCGTTGGCATAGACACTATGCATCTTTGGTGGGAGAAACAACCCGCTGGTACAACTTTTATGGCTAAAATAGAATGTTGGCATGGTCGGTAGGCACCTTCAGTGGGAAAAACAACCCATTGGCACACCTTTGGTGGGCAAAAACAGCCCGTTGGCGCACCTTTAATGAGCAAAACAACCTGTTTGCCCGCCTTTGGTGGGTAAAACAGCCCGTTGGCACGGTCGATAGGCACCTTTGGTAGGAAAAACAACCCATTGGAACAATTTCTATAGGCAAAATAGTCTGTTGGCATAGTCGGTAGGCACCTTCGATCGAAAAAAACAACCCGCTAGCACAGCTTCGATGGGCAAAATAGCTTGTTGACATCATTGATAGGTAACTTCGGTGGTAAAAACAACTCGTTGGGCTCCTTCTGTGGCAAAATAGCCCGTTGGCATGATCACTAGGCACATTTGTCAGGTAGAATAGCCTGTTGGCACAGCTTTTGTGGGCAAAACAGCCAGTTGGCATGGTCGCTAGGCATCTTCGTCTGAAAAAACAGCTTATTGGGTACCTTTGGTAGGCAAAACAACCCGTTGCCACAGTCGCTAACACCTTTTGTTGGAAAAATAGCCAATTGGAACAACTTTTGTGGGCAAAACAACCCGCAGGTACGATCGCTAGGCATCTTCGATGGGAAAAATAGCTTATTGGCCCAGCTTCTGTGAGCAAAACAACCCGTTGGCACGGTCGTTAGGCACCTTCGGTGGGAAAAAAAGCTCATTTGGCACCTTCTGTGACAAAATGTCCCACTGGCACGATCTCTAGACAACTTTGCTAGGTAAAATAGCCCTTTGGCATAGCTTCTGTGGGCAAAACAGCCCATTGGGCTCCTTCAGAGGGCAAAATGACTGGTTGGCATGGTCGCTAGGCACCTTCGATGGGAAAAAACCCATAGGCACACCTTTGGTGGGTAAAATAGCCCATTGGCTTGGTCGCTAGGCACCTTCGGTGGGTAAAATAGCCCGTTGGTACGGTCACTGGGCACTTTCAATAGGAAAAATAGCCTGTTGGTGCACTTTTGTCAGGCAAAATATCCCGTTGGCAAGGTCGCTTGGCACTTGCGATGGGAAAAAGATCGTTAGGCACCTTCGATGGGCAAAACAGCCCTTTCTAACTACCGCAAGGCAAATTCGGTGGGAAAAACAACCCGTTGGCAAAGCTTCAATGGGCAAAAGAGCCCTTTGGCACGGTTGCTAGGCAACCTTGGTAGAAAAAATATCCCGTTGGCACAGTGGTAAGGCACCTTTGGTGGGAAAACAACCCTTTGGTATAGCTTCTATGGGCAAAACAGCCTGTTGGCATGGACGATAGGCACCTTCGATAAGAAAAGTAGCACATAGAGCATCTTCGGAGGGCAAAACACCCTGTTGCCATGGTCGTTAGGCACCTTTGGTGGGAAAAATAGCTTGTTGGCATAGCGCCTGTAGACAAAACAACCAATTGACACAGTTGCTAGGCACCTTCTGTGGGTAAAATAGCCCGTTGACACAGTTGCTAGGCACCTTTGGTGGAAAAAACATCTCATTAGGCACCTTCGGTAGGTAAAATAGCCCACTGGCACAGTCGTTAGGCACCTTCGGTGGGAAAAATAGCCCTTGGCATAGCTTCTGAGGGCAAAATTTCCCATTGACATGATCATTAGGCACCTTCGATGGGAAAAACATCTCGTTGACATAGCTTCAATGGGCAAAACAGCCCGTTGGCAAAGTTTATGTGGGCAAAAAAGCACATTGGCACTCTCGCTAGACACCTTTGGTGGGAAAGACAAATAGTTGGGAACCTTTAGTGGCCAAAACAGCCCGTTGGCATGGTCACTAGGCACTTTCGGTAGTAAAAGCTGCCCATTGGCATAGCTTCGGTGGACAAAATAATCAGTTGGCATGGTTACAAGACACCTTCAGTGGGAAAAATAGCCCGTTGGCATAGCTTCTGTGGGCAAACAGCCCGCTGGCACAGTTGCTAGGCATCTTCGACGGGAAAAACAACACGTTGAGCATCTTCAGAGGGCAAAACAACCCATTGGCACGGTAGCTAGGCACCTTCGATGGGAAAAACAACCCATTGCCACACCTTTGGTGGGCAAAACAGCCATTTGGCTCGGTCGCTAGACACCTTCGGTAGGTAAAACAGCCCGTTGGCACAGTCACTGGTCAACTTCGGTGCAAAAAATAGCCCGTTGGCATACCTTCAGTGTGCAAAATAGCCCGTTGGCACTGTCGCTGGGCACCTTCGATGGGCAAAACAGTCCGTTGGCAAGGTCGTTTGGCACAATCGGTGGGAAAAATAGATCGTTGGGCATCTTCGGTTTGAAAACAGCCTGTTTTAACTGTCGCAAGGCACCGTCGGAGGGAAAAACAACCCGTTGGCAATGCTTCGGTGGAGAAAAGAACCTGCTGGCAGGGTCGTTAGGCAACTTTGGTAGACAAAATAGCCTGTTGGCACGATCGCTAGGCATCTTTGATGGGAAAACAACCCTTTGGTACAGCTTCTATGGGCAAAACAACCCGTTGTCATGGACGGTAGGCACCTTCGGTAGGAAAAGCAGCACGTTGAGTTTCTTCGAAAGGTAAAACAGCTCGTTGGCATGGTCGCTAGGCACCTTTGGTAGGAAAAACAGCCCTTTGGCATAGCACCTGTAGGCAAAATAGCCCATTGGCACAGTCGCTAGGCACGTTCGGTGGGCAACCAGTTGTTAGGCACCTTCAGTGGAAAAAACATCTCGATGGGCACCTTTGGTAGGCAAAATAGTCTATTGGCACAGTTGCTAGGCACCTTCGTTAGGAAAAATAGCCCTTGGCATAGCTTTTAGGGCAAAACTGTCGGTTGACATGGTCGTTAGGCACCTTCGATGGGAAAACATCTCATTAGCATAGCTTCGGTGGGCAAAACAGTCCGTTGGCAAAGCTTATGTGGGCAAAAAAGCACATTGGCACTATTTCTAGGTACCTTCGGTGGGAAAGACAAATAATTGGGAACATTCAGTAGGAAAAATAACCTACTGGCATGGTCACTAGGCAGCTTCGATGGTAAAAACTGCCCGTTGGCACAGCTTTGACACACAAAATAGCCCGTCGGCACAGTTACTAGACACCTTCGGTAGGAAAAATAGCCTGTTGGCACAGCTTCAGTGGGCAAAATAGCCCGTTGGCACAGTTGCTAGGCACCTTTCGCAGGAAAAATAGCACGTTGAGCACCTTTGAAGGGAAAAATAGCCCATTAGCACAGTAACTATACACCTTCGATGGGAAAACCCCTGGTATGGCTTTTGTGGGCAAAATAGCATGTTGGCATGATCGTTAGGCATCTTCGGTAGGAAAAATAGCTAGTTGGCACAGCTTCGGTGGGTAAAACAACCCGTTGGCACTGTCGCTAGGCACCCTTGCTAGGAAAAATAGCCCGTTGGCACAGGCGATAGGCATTTTTAGTGGGAAAAATAGCCCACTGGCATACCTTCGGTGGGAAAAGCAGCCCATTGGCAAAGCTTCAAAAGGCAAAATAGTCCGTTGGCACGATCGCTGGGCACCTTCAGTGGGAAAAACAACCCTTGGCATAACTTTTGAGGGCAAAATTGCCCAATGGCACGGTTGTTAGGCACCTTCGATGGGAAAAACATCAAGTTGGCATAGCTTCGGTAGGCAAAACAGCCCGTTGGCAAAGCTTATGTGGGCAGAACAACACATTAGCCCTGTCGCTAGGCACCTTCTGTGGGAAAGACAAATAGTTGGGAACCTTCAGTGGGCAAAACAGCCCGTTGGTACGGTCACTAGGCACCTTCAGTGGTAAAAACTGCCAGTTGGTGCACCTTTGGTGGAAAAAATAGCCCGTTGGCACGTTTACTAGACACCTTCGGTGGGAAAAATAATCCATTGGCACAGCTTCGATGGGCAAAACAACCCATTGGCATAGTTGCTAGGCACCTTCGGGGGGAAAAACAGTACGTTGAGAACCTTCAGGGGCAAAATAGCCCGTTGGCATAGTCACTAGGCACCTTCGGTGGGAAAAACAACCAGCTGGTACAGCTTCTATGGGCAAAATAGCATGTTGGCACAGTCGCTAAGCATCTTCGGTGGGAAAAACAACTCGTTGGTACAGCTTTGGTGGGTAAAACAACCCGTTGGGACGGTCGATAGGCACCTTTGGTAGGAAAAACAGCCCGTTGGAACAATTTCTATAGGCAAAATAGCCCGTTGACATGGTGGGAAAAACATCTCGTTGGCATAGCTTTGGTGGGAAAAACAGCTAGTTGACAAAGCTCATGTGGTAAAAAAAAGTACATTGGCACTGTCACTGGGCACCTTTGGTGGGAAAGACAAATAGTTGGGAACCTTCAATGGGCAAAACAGCCTGTTGGCATGGTCACTAGGCATCATTAGTGGTAGAAACTGCCCGTTGGCATAGCTTCGGTGGACAAAACAGCCAGTTGGCACGATTACTAGACATCATTGGTGGGAAAAATAGCCCGTTGGCGTAGCTTTGGTGGGCAAAATAGCCAGCTGGGAAAGTTGCTAGGCACCTTCGGTGGGAAAAACAGCACATTGTGCACCTTTGGAGGGAGAAACAACCCATTTGCACAGTCACTATGCACCTTCGTTGGGAAAAACAACCTACTGGTACAGCTTTTATGGGCAAAATAACATGTTGGCATTGTCGCTAGGCATCTTCGGTGGGAAAAACAGCTTGTTGGCACAGCTTCAGTGGGTAAAATAGCCCGTTGGCACAGTCGCTAGGCACATTTGGTAGGAAAAACAGCCCGTTGGCAAAGTTTCTATGGGAAAATAGCCCGTTAGCACGATTAGTAGGCATCTTCAGTGGGAAAACACAACCCCCTGGCACAGCTTCGATGGGTAGAACAGCCCGATGACATGGTCCATAGGCTCTTTTAGTGGGAAAAATAGCTTGTTGGGCTCCTTTTATGGAAAAATAGCCCGTTGGCATTATCACTAGGCACGGTCACTAGGCACCTTCGTTGAGAAAAACATCTCGATGGGCACCTTCGATGGGAAAAACAACCTGTTGACATGGTCGCTAGGCACCTTTGGTGGGAAAACAACCCATTGACACACCTTTGGTAGGTAAAACAGCCCATTGGCATGGTCGTTGGGCACCTTCAATGGGAAAAATAGCCCTTTAGCACAGCTTTTGTAGGCAAAACAACCCGTTGGCAAGGTTGCTAGGCATCTTCGGTGGTCAAAACAGCCCTTTAACACAGTCACCAAGCACCTACAGTGGGAAAAACAGCCCATTGGAATAACTTCAGTGGGAAAAACAACCTACTGGCATGGTCGCTAAGCACCTTTGGTGGGAAAAACAACTCATTGGGCACCTTCGGTGGGCAAAACAACCCTTTGCCACAGTCACTAGGTACCTTTTGTAGGAAAAATAGCCAGTTGGCACTGCTTCTGTGGGCAAAATAGCCCGTTAACAAGGTCGCTAGGCATCTTCTAAGGGAGAAATAGCCCATTGGCACAACTTCGATGAGCAAAACAGCCCGTTGTCACAGTCACTAGGTAACTTTGCTAGGTAAAACAGCCCATTGGCACAGCTTCTGTGCACAAAACAGTCTGTTGGCATGGTCGCTAGGTACCTTCAGTGGGAAAAACTACTCGTTGGGCTCCTTTGGTGGGCAAAACAGCCCGTTGGCACGGTCGCTAGGTACCTTCGATGGGACAAGGAGCCCATTGGCACACCTTTAGTGGGCAAAATAGCCCGTTGGCTCGATCGTTAGGCACCTTCGGTGGGAAAAACATCACGTTGGCAGTATCGTTGGGCACCTTCAGTGGGTAAAACAACCTATTGGTGCACCATTAGTGGACAAAATAGCCCGTTCTGACTATCGCTAGGCACCTTCTATGGCAAAACAGCCTGTTCACATGGTTGCTTCACACCTTCGGTGGGAAAACATATCGTTGGGAACCTTTGGTAGGTAAAAAAGCTCGTTCTAACAATCGGTAGACACCTTCGGTAGGAAAAACAGCCCATTGGCAAAGCTTCGGTGGGCAAAACAGATCGTTGGCACATTCTCTAGGCAACTTTAGTAGACAAAACAGCCCGTTGGCACGATGGCTAGCGCCTTTGGTAGGAAAAATAGCCCTTTGGCAAAGCTTTGGTAGGCAAAATAGCCCGTCAACAAAGTTGCTAGGCCCCTTTGCTGGGAAAAACAGCACGTTGAGCATCTTCGAAAGGCAAAACAACTCGTTGGCACAGCACCTGTAGGCAAAACAGCCTATTGGCACAGTTGCTAGGCAACTTCGATGGGCAAAATAGCCCATTGACGCGGCTGCTAGGCACCTTTGGTGGAAAAAATAGTTCGATGGGCACCTTCTGTGGCAAAGTGGCCCATTGGAATGATCGCTAGGCACCTTTGCTGGGTAAAACAGCCCGTTGGCACAGCTTCTGTGAGCAAAACAGCTCATTGGCACGATCGCTAGGCATCTATGGTGGGAAAATTAGCTCGTTGGGCACCTTCAGTGGAAAATATAGTCTGTTCGCACGATTGTTAGACACCTTCGATGGAAAAAACAGCTTGTTGGGCAACTTCTGTGACAAAATACCCCATTGACACGATTACTAAGCACCTTCAGTGGGAAAAACATCCCATTGGCACACCTTCGGTAGCCAAAACAACCCGTTGGCACAGTCGTTAGGCACCTTCTGTGGGCAAAACAGCCCGTTGGGCACCATCGGTGGCCTGAACATCTCTTTGGCACAGATTCTATGGGCAAAATAGCCCTTTTGGCATGGTCGCTAGGCACCTTCGATGGGTAAAATAACCCATTAGTACAGTCGCAAGCACCTACAGTGGGAAAATAGCTAGTTGACACACCTTCGGTTGGCAAAACAGCCCGTTAGCGCAGCCACTAGGCACCTTCATCGGGAAAATAGATCGTTGAGCACCTTCGGTGGGCAAAACAACCCATTGGCATGGCAGCTAGGCACCTTAGGTGGGCAAAACAGTAGGTTGGTACGGTCATTACGCATCTTTGATGGGAAAAATAGCCCATTGGTGCACCTTTGGTGAGCAAAATAGCCCATTGGCTTGGTCGCTAGACACTTTTGGTGGGCAAAACAGCCTGTTGGCACGGTTGCTCAACACCTTCAATGGGAAAAACAGCCGTCGATGCATCTTCGGTGGGAAAAATTGCCCCTTGGCACGGTCGTTTGGCACCTTCGATGGGAAAATTAGATCGTTGGGCACATTCAATGGGTAAAACAACCCGTTCTAACTGTTGCAAGGCATCTTCAGTAGGAAAAATAGCCCCGATGGCAAAGCCTCGGCTAGTAAAATAGCCAATTGTTACGGTCGCTAGGTAACTTTGGTAGGCAAAACAGCCCATTGGCATGGACGGTAGGCACCTTCGGTAAGAAAAACAGCACGTTGAGCATCTTTGGAGGTCAAAAAAACCCGTTGGCAAGGTCGCTAGGCACCTTTTGTGGGAAAAACAGCCCATTGGCACTGCAACTACAGGCAAAATAGCCCATTGGCACAATCGCTTGACACCTTCGGTGGGCAAAATAGCCTGTTGGCACAGTTGTTAGGCACCTTCGGTGGAAAAAACACCTCATTGGGCACCTTCGATAGGAAAAATAATCCTTTGGCACGATTGCTAGGCACCTTCGGTGGGAAAAATAGCCTTTGGCATAGCTTATGAGGGCAAAACTGCCCGTTGACATGGTCATTAGGCACCTTCAATGGGAAAAACATCTCGTTGGCATAGCTTCGGTGGGCAAAACAACCCGTTGGCAAAGCTTATATGGGCAAAAAAGCACATTGCCACTGCCGCCAGGCACCTTCAATGGGAAACACAAATAATTGGGAACCTTCAGTGGGCAAAAAAGCCCGTTGGCATGGTCACTAGGCACCTTCGGCAATAAAAAACTGCTTGTTGGCACAGCTTCAGTGGACAAAACAGCCCGTTGGCAAGGTTACTTGACACCTTCGGTGAGAAAAATAGCCCGTTGGCATAGCTTCGCTGGGCAAAACAGCCCGTTGGCACAGTTGCTAGGCACCTTCGGTGGGAAAAACAGCACGTTGAGTACCTTCGGAGGCCAAAATAACCCGTTGGTACAGTCACTATGCACCTTTGATGGGAAACACATCCTGCTGGTACAGCTTCTATGGGCAAAAGAGCATGTTGGAAAGATCGCTAAGCATCTTCGGTGGGAAAAACAGCTTGTTGGCACAACTTCGGTGGGTAAAACAGCCCATTCGCATGGTCGCTAGGCACCTTTGGAAGGAAAAATAGCCCGTTGGCACAGTTTCTATAGGCAAAATAGCCCGTTGGGCACGGTCAGTAGGCATCTTCGGTGGGGAAAACAACCCGCTTGCAGAACTTGGATTGGCAAAACAGCCTGTTGACATGATCGATAGGCACCTTCAGTGGGAAAAACAACTCGTTGGGCTCCTTCTGTGGCAAAATAGCCTGTTGGCATGATCGCTAGGCACCTTTTCCAGGGACAATAGCCTTAGCACACTGTCTTTGGCTAAAACAACCCGTTGACACTGCCGCTAGGCACTTTTGTTGGGAAAACAGCTCGTTGGGTGCCTTCAATGGGCAATACGCACCTTCAGTGGGAAAAACAGCCCATTGGCAAAGCTTCGGTGGGCAAAACAGCATGTTGAGCACCTTTAATGGGCAAAACAGCCCATCAACACGGTTGTCGAGCACATTCGATAGGAAAAACAACCCTTTGGCACAGCTTCTGTGGGCAAAATAGCCCATTGGCAAGGACGTTAGGCATCTTCGGTGGGCAAAACAACCCTTTAGCACAGTCACCAAGCACCTACAGTGGGAAAAACATCCTGCTGCACAACTTTAGTGGGCAAAACAACCTACTGGCACGGTCGCTAAGCATTTTCAGTGGGAAAAACCACTCGTTGAGTACCCTTGGTAGGCAAAACAGCCCTTTGCCATGGTCGCTAGGCACCTTTTGTGAGAAAAATAGCCCGTTGGCACAGCTTCTGTGGACAAAACAACCCGTTGGCAAGGTCGCTAGGCATCATCGGTGGGAAAAACTACCCGTTGGCATTGCTTCGACGAGCAAAATAGCCTATTGACACGATTGCTAGGCAACTTTACTGTGTAAAACAGCCCGTTGGCATAGCTTTTGTGAACAAATTAGACAGTTGGCATGGTCACTAGGTACCTTCGGCGGGAAAAACTGCTCGTTAGGCTCCTTTGGTGGGTAAAACAGACCGTTGGCATGGTTGCTAGACAACTTTGATGGGACAAATTGCCTATTAGCACGCCTTCGGTGGGCAAAATGGCCCGTTGGCTCGATCGTTAGGCACCTTGGATAGGCAAAACGTCCCGTTGGCAGGGTCATTAGGCACCTTCGGTGGGAAAGACAACCCGTTGGTGCACCATCGGTGGGCAAAACAGACTATTCTAACTGTCACTAGGCATCTTCTACGGCAAAAAAGCCTGTTGGCACTATCTCTTGGCACCTTCGATGGGAAAAACAGATCGT
>JAOTAY010048882.1:0-10000 GCA_025629805.1 Erythroxylum baracoense
ATATATGAATGCATGCATATGTCACTATACACTTATACACTCCTATTCATGGCAATTGGTGAGGGGATGTTACATAACTATTTTGCAATTTCTAAAAAAATTTAGGGACTATTTCATAAATGTTAAAAATTACTTGAAACGATACCTGGCATTGACCAGTACTGGTACAATACTGTACTAGAGCTTAATCCTGTATTAAGTCTGGTATGATATTCACAGCATTGGGAGAAAGTCCTTAAGACAAAAGGATCTTAAGGAAGAAATTCACAATTATTTTCATAACACTTTGGAATTAACATGGACTAAGAATTCATCAACTGACTTTTTGATATCCTTTCTTCTAGAAGTGCTCACAAGTAATTAATTGGAACCCTTAATAAAAGAAATTGCTATGAAAAGATTCAACTCCTAAAAAGCTACTAGTTTAGATGAGTTGAATTGTTTTTCTATAGAGAACCTTAGTCATAGATTAAAGATCATTTAGATAAAGTTGTTTTGAATTCTTCAACTCTAAAATATTCTTTTAAAAAATCAATAAAATCAGCATTTGCCTAATTCTTAAAGTACCAAATCCAAGCTCACTCAAAGACTTCAAACTTATAGACTGTTGCAATATTCTATATAAAACCATCTCCAAAATAGTAACCTCAAGAACAAATAGGTACTATACTCATTCATTAGCAAAATTCAAGGAGCCTTTTTATATGGCAAAAATATAAGGACAACATCTTGATTGACCTATAACTTGTAAAAGGCTACCAAAGAACCTCACTCCTTGAAAATTGTATTATGAAGATAGACTTTTACAAGGCATTTGACTCCACAAATTGGCAATTCATCTTACATGCTTTCTAAGACTTCAAGTTCCCTTAAAAGTTTTTAATTTGGATTGAACAATGCCTAGTTACTTCCTCCTTTTTGTGTCTTAGTTAATAGGAGCTGGCCAAAGTAATCAACGGAAGGAAAGGAATAAGAAAAGAGGACCCTTTGTACTTTTATCTTTTCTCTATTTGCATGGAGTTCTTATTAAGGCTCACCAGACTTGACAAATGCAAAGACCCCTCCTTTTAAGTACCATAATAAATATGGTAAGATTGGTTTCTTCAAATTATTATTTGTAGATCACCTTCTTATGATTTTTAGGGCTAATTCTCATTCACTTAAACTCTTTAAGAACTCTACCAACCTATTCAGAAAACTGTAATTCTTAACTATTAACATAGATAAGATTTTCTTGCTAATATCCTCAGATATTGCCTTAAACTCTTTAACAACTCTACCAACCTATTCAGCAAACTATAATGCTTAACTATCAACATAGATAAGATTTTCTTGCTAATATCCTCAGATATTGCCTTTATAGGACAAGAACACTCACAGCTAACTAAGAAGATAATAAAAGACCCTCTTTACATACCTTAGGGTTGTCATCTCTTCTAAAAAGCCATTATATAGTGATTGTCAAGTCTTATATGATATGTTGAGGAAAATAATGAGCTTTTGGGGTATTAAAAGTATGTACTTTATAGAAAGACTTCAACTCTTTAAATCAATTGCAAGCAATCTTCATATATATTAGACCCCCTACATGGTTTTACCAAAGCAGATCACTACATACATAGAGAAATTAAAGAGGAACTTCCTCTAATTAGGTGATGCACATAAGCTAACAAAAGACAAGTTCAAATGGTTTGAGATTGATTTGCTAAAGAAGCAAGGATAACTTAGATTATAACCTATCAAAACATCTAGCAAGGTTCTTCTAGCTAAGAGGATTTGGTATATTTTCACTAACAAGGATAACATATAGGTCCAATGGTTGCATGTATAACACTTAGAGGATAATAGCTTCTAGGAAATACATCCAAAAGTTGAAATTTCATAGACATTGCAACAAATCCTTAAACTAAGAAGTAAACTCTACTAGGAGATCAAACTAAAATAAGGAATAAGAAATTATACATACTTAATAAGGAAAATGGAGAAAGTACCTAAGACAAGAGGCTCTTAAGGAAGAAATTCATAATTATTTTCATAACACCTTAGGATTAACAAGGTTTGGGAATTTATCAATTAAAATTTTGAGATCTTTTCTTCTAGAAGTGCTCACAAACAACAAGTTGGAGGTCTTGATAAAGCTAATCAATGAACTAGATGTTGAGATTGTTATAAAAAGCCTCAACCCTAAAAAAGATCCTAGTCCAAATGAGTTTAATTGTTTTTTCTATAGAGAAGCTTGACTATAGATTAAATATCAATTAGTTAAATCTATTTTAGAATTCTTCAACTTCAACAAACTCCTTGGAGAAATCAATAAAATCAACATTTGCTCAGTTCTTAAAGTACCAAAACCAAGCTTACTTAAGGACTTTAGACATGTAGCCTGTTGCAATTTTCTATATAAAACCATCTCCAAAGTCCTTGCCTCATGGTAAAAACATGTTTTCATTCATTACCAAAACTCAAGGCTCCATTTTATATAGAAAGAATGTAGGGGACAACATCTTAATTGCTCGAGAACTTATCAAAGGCTACGAAAAAAACTTATTCCTTAAGACTTGTATCATGAAGAAAGACTTTCACTAGGTATTTAAATACATAACTTGGTAATTCATTTTACATGCTTTCAAAGCATTCAAGTTCCCTAAAAAGTTTATAAATTGTAATTTACTTCCTCCTTTTGTGTCTTAGTTAATGGGAAGCAGACCAAACTAATCAAAGGAAGGAAAGGAATAAGACAAGGGAACCTTTTCTCCCCTTATCTTTTCTCTATTTGCATAGAGATCTTGTTAAGACTTACTAAACATAACATATACAAAAACCTTCTTTTAGATACCACAATAAATTTGTCTCTTCAACTTACCATTTGTAAATGACCTTCTTATACTTTATATGGATAATTCTCATTCACATAAACTCTTAAAACTCTATCAACCTGTTCAAAAAAATTTCAAGCTTAAATATCACTATAAATATGAGTTTCTTACTAATATCTTTAACTATTGCCTTTATAGGATAAAAACAGACCCTCTTTACATACCCTAGGATCACCATCTCTTCTAAAAAGCCATCATATAGTGATTGTAAAATCTTATATGATATGTTGAGGAAAATAATGAGCTTTTGAGGTAATAAAAGTATATCCTTTATAATAAGACTTCAACTCATTAAATCAATTGCAAGCAATCTTCACATATAATAGACCTCTCATATGGTTTTACCAAATAAAATTGCTAAAGACATAGAGAACCTAATGTGGAACTTCCTTTGATTAGGTGATAAATATAAGATGACTAAAGATAAAGTCAATTGGTCTAATATTGGTTTGCCAAAGGAGGAAGAAGAACTTGGAGTATGACCTATCAAAACATCTAGCAAGGTTCTTCTAACTAAAAGGATTTACCATCATTAATAAAGAGAACGTATATTTCTAATTGTTGCACACATACTATTTAGAGGACAAGAGCTTCTAAAAAGTACAACCAAAAGTTGGAACTTTATAGACATTGCAACAAATCCTTAAATTGAAAAGTAAACTCTACTAGGAGATCAAATATAAAGTAACAAATAGGAACTCAACTTGTCTATGGTTTGAAAATTAGAGCATAAGGGGATCTTTAGTCCTTATTATTAAAATTTTCACCTTAAACATATGCTAAAACCATAGGATAAGGTAAATGAGTTTGTGGAAAACAATGACTAGTTTATTAAGTTTAGGGGCTCTTTTATCCTTCAAAACATACTTCGGTATTATAAACCTTATCAAGATCATAAGGAAAAGGTTCTATAGCAAAGGAATATCTCTGATTCCTACACAAAAAATCTTATTATCAAATATTTAGAGGGGTAAAGTAAGAGGTACCCTAAGACGATCTAGTTTGGTCTAAGCACATCTACCCCAAGGTTGCATTCATTTTATAGTTGACCATCAAACACAAACTTGGCACCCTTAGTAAGCTCAGGTGTTAGAACATCAACAACCTCTACTACACTCTTTGTAATTCAACCTATGAGGCATATGATCACCTCTTTTTACTAATACCCTTACTCAATGGAATTATGGGGGGAAATACAAGAGTTTTGTTGTCACTACTGCAATAAGATAGAGTGGAAAGGAATTGAGAAATGGGCAATAAATATGCATCACTTATTAAAGGAAGAACACAACATATTTAAAGTGGCTTTCAGCTTTGACATTTACTTCATTTACTAATAAAAGAATGAGAAGCTCTTCAAGAATTTTAGACTAGATATCTCTACCTTCTACAATAAAACACTCCATGGATGAGAAAATTCCTTGTGGAAAATAAGAATCATTATAAAATATCACTTGACATGGAAAGTAGATGGAGGATTTAGCAAGGATGATATTACGAATACCACAGAGCTAAACCTGGTAAGCATGTATACATCTAGAGTCAAAAAAGGTTAACACTTTGCTAGAATTTTGCGTGCCTGCTATACTGAATTATATTTACTTATAATACAAGCTAACACTTAAAGGGGACCTTATTATTACCCTTTTTATAAAACATGTAGTTCATACATGAATATGGTTGCTATTGCAAGCACTAAATATATTCTATTGAGGTAGCTATGCTTATTGTAAGCTACCTCAGTAAAATGGAAAGATTTGTATAAGTTACACCTTTCGTCACCACTTTGTGGAAAGAACAACCGATCCGGTAAAACAACTTAAAAGATAAAGAAGTATCATTAATTTTTTCACGCTCGTTCCAAGTTCAAAATACCATTTGTACAAATAAAAATCCCCTTTGTTACATGATTTCTTCTTCATATAGATAGATATAGGATTTGTGGGATAATTACTTAAAAATATATTTTGTGCAATAACCCTTCCTATCTAATATAAAAAGATCCTATGGTCCTGAATCGATCTTACATCAGATTGCAAAACCCAAGTTTGTCTATGAAGAGCAGATCTAATTATATCAGTGTATATAATTGATTTCTTCTGTGTAATACTAATTGATAGGGCCTTATTGGTAAGTGTTACAAGATCTTGTACATTGGAATCCATGGTTATAAACCCCAATCCATTAGTATGGAACATTTTCTTTTCCAAGTAAAATCCTTAGTTTAAGAAAGAGCGGAAAAGTACTTTCTATGTTGTGGAATAGAAGCTTCGCATCCTAATGCATGTATTTAATTTATTCGGAGTTATTAGAGGGATCCACTTTTTGGGGAATATGAGTCGAAGTAAAAGCAAGAATGTTTCTAGTGGAACATCTTTCATAATCCCTTGACACCGAGGGATAAGTAATTCAACCCATTCACATCCATATCATAAATGTTTGGAATCCGTAATATGCAAGGAGACATTGCTTTTACTAATTCAAATTGAAGGGTGATACAAAATATGTCTATTTCCAACATCATATCCATAGTTAGTGTATTCATCCTAGTTAGAAGCTTTAGCTTCGTATTAAGGTCACAGTCGATATTGTCACTAACATCCATACCATTACTAGCATATATATCGTCACTAAGATCCATAAAAAAACCCTTAAGCTTGTTATTCTGGAACTTTTTCAAAAATAATATAATTAAAGGAACATAGGAGTTTGTCACTAGGTATATGACCAGATAGGATCGTTTCATTCCTATAGGACGTATCACTAAAATACCCTAGGGGATAGGGCTAAGTAGAGCGAAAAGGGTTTCCCGTGAGATGAGAAATGAAAACTATTCACCTCATACAAGTTTTGTGAATAAGTGATTGTCTGATAATGGGCAAGGAATATCCATATTTCTGGTAAACAAAGTGTATTGGACATAATTCATTAAATACTTTTTATGAATGTCAAATAAGTATCATAAGTAAATTGCTCCCGGCTCTTTAATCATTTGATAATCAAAGTCATTCTTTGATAAATGATCACTATGAGTGAGGCTAAATAGAATTAGATCAATCATTTTTTTCTATCATTAAGGTGGAGAATTGAACCAAGAAGTCTTTTTCAGTATCATCAATCGAATCACTATTCGCGACCTAGGATTCTGTTTTATCAACAATCTAATCACCGTTCATGTTTTTTCCTTTTCTTATTAATGAAAAATCTCTTTACTTCTATGACTTAGATGTCTCCTATCTCTCAAAAAAGTAATTCGATTGATGGGAGTGGGTATGATACTTATGAGATCGATGAGATTGATATTCAAAATTTTCTTTTTAGAACATATTGATTTGACCTCATAAGTGGGGCCACCATGCCATAACATGTTGCCCCTAGAAGTATATTCCTTCTAGAAAAATTCATAATTGTTCCAAAGCAACTAGAAAGAATTTAGTTTAGATATAAGATATCTATCTAGAAGTTTTCGTAACTCCATTATGCATGATGGAATCATTAAAGATTTGATCTTTTTGAACTATGTCTGTAACTCACTATAGGCTCAAGAAAAGGAAACAAAGAGAAGATGTGTATAAACGAAAGATCCAATAACAAGAAGAAGGAAAATGATTGACTAAAGGAACTCTCGAACATTTGGCGATCTCAGATGGGTCGATATTAATGGTGTCTCATTATATTTGACAAATCATTTCTTCAAATAGAAGAAGATTATGTAAACTTATTTGAAATCTCACTTATCATATTCCATTATGGAAGACATAAATTTTTCTGAATAATTTGCCATTATATATCTTATCCATGCATAATATTATAAAAAATAGATACAAATTTTTTACTGCTAATTAGTATTAGTAATAAGTCTAAAAAGGTATCCAAAAATATCAAATTGAGATATTTTTACTTTGTCGAAGTAAGGAACCATGGCATATATGTTTGGAATAGATTCTATTTTGAGAGAGTTGAAAAGGCATTATCTCGTTGAAAGATTCTATACATCTACCCTTTTTCAATGCATTTCTTTAGACAAAGACTTCATTTTTTTCTCTTTTCGGATGGTAAATATTTATCAAAAAATGAAGTGTGAATCAAACCCACGTTTAAATAAAAATTGACATACCGATGTAAGTTTTTCCTTTCTAAATTATATAGATTCATATATGAAAGAGATTGACAATAAGTTCTTTCAAAATTGACTATTTGTCCCTCTGTTAGAGGTGTTCCAGAAATGTTTGTAATCAAATAAATAAATTTATAAACGAATGGACCAGATTGAGTTGAAAAATGGAAAGACTTGTTTTAAACACCTGAGTTGGTTCTCTATTGAAGAAAACAAAAATGATATTGTTGTAATACATTACTCAAACCAATTGATGAATTTGCTCGAGAATCCTAGAACTTCTAGTGTATTAAGAATGAATCCTTAGCATACTAAGTTAAAAATTCTATTTTCATGGAACAGTGTCTTATGGACTTTTTTATATGATAATTTTTGAAAAGCTCTTATAGAGCTAAAACATTATCTCTACCACGTATTCCTTAAATAAAAGCTAAGCAGGGTTAATGATATAATTAATAAATTCCTTCAATTTTATGGCTAAGAGTTTAGATATGATTTTATACATTGTTATTACAATAAGAAATATGCGTAAACTCCTAGAAAGAAGAAGGATTTAGGATCTTTAGAATAAGTTAGAGGAACATCTTGTTAATTTTCTTTAGGAGCTTCTCTGATGCAAAGAATTCCTTTATTGCCTTTGTAACTTCATTGCTTACCAGGTGTTAAGATTTCTAAAAGAAAAAAAAACATTAGATCCATTAGGCCCTAGAGCTTTATTTAGATGAATGCCAAATAAGTTATTTCCATCACAAGTTTGTTGAGAGCCTCAATGTGAACTTGTGAGAGAACTAGTTTAATGGAAGACCTTAATATTTACATATAAGAAACATTGTTAGTTTCATTACTTAAAAAGTCCCCAGAATGAATATGGGCTATTTTTTTTTAGCTCCTCTTGCTATCAAAAAGTTACTCCATTGAGATTAGTTAAGGAACTAATTTTTTATTATGTTTTTTCTAGAGAGAATTGAGTTATAAAAGAAGTTTGTGTTCCTATCTTCATCTTATAACCATTATATCCTAGATTTTTTTTCTTAAGAAAAGAGTTATAAGTTTCGAGGGCTTTGTATGTAACTAGTTAAGGTTGTTTTCTTCTTTATATTGATTAAGTTGATATCAAAATTGAGTTAAAGATATTCTTGACAATGTCAAAGAATATTTCTGACTTCAAATGTGGCTAAGGCAATACCCTTTTTTCTAAAATGTTTTCCATAAAGGATTTTGAGCTCTTTTTCACCTTTTGCAACTTCCTCATTCATTTAAAAGCTATAACCTTCCACATTGGTTACTAATCCCTTCACCATCACATTTTCATATCCCTTTAGCTTTTCATATGATTCAAAAATCTGAGTAGAGCTCTTAAGATTCTCATATCCTTCTCAATTAATAGTTTAATAGGTCATAGTCTAAAATTAAATGAGAATTACAATAAATTACTTTATTAGGAAAGCAAGTTATACAAGAGGAATTCACTAAAGCTTTATCTAGTTTTTTCATTATTAGCTACTTTTTTTTATTACTCCATGTAAAGAATTGTCTATTATAAATGTATTAAAATATAGTTATGTTTGAAGTCTAAGTTAATTTTATTACACTTAGGGTGGACAATCACTCATTTGCAAGATTTAATTACTCGAGTCCCATCATTAAGTTAAGGATAACATAGTTGCTAAAATATTATTCTCAATAATTCTTAAACAATTAAAAATCTCATAAACAACTCTTTTTATCTGTTAACTCTTCTTATTCAAACTTTATGAAATGTTTTTATTCTAGACCCTACACCCAGGGTCGTTCTTATTGTTTTATAGGCCCTGAGCGAAATAAAAAAATGGCCGTAATAAATCGACAATATACAAACATGTAAACTTAAAGTTTATATGTTTGTATGAAACATAAATGACTCAATTTATAAGTCTACATACACAACCAAATATTAAATGATCATAACATCAACTGATAATATCTTACAAATATCGTTAACAATAAAATCACTAAAAATAGTGACAATAACAACAAAATAGCAATAGCAGCAATCAAACAACAATATTAGACTGCAAAACACTAAGAGAATTGCATCAACAAATACACATAGGATCATGATTTATGAAAAATAATTTCTCCGTACATTTCTAGATGCAAAATCATTAATAATATTATCAAGATCAATATTGTCCAACATAACCTTCACAATACATAACATAGCTAAACCATTCAGCCTTTCTTGTGACATTAATGACCTCAAATAGGTTTTCAATAATTTTAACTTTGAAAAACTTATCTCAGCTAATGTTACAGTCACAGGTATAGTCAATAGAATTTGATAAGCAATTGAAACATTTGAATAACAATCTATAGCTTTAACAAATTTTAAAATTTCAACTGATGACATTAACTCATTTGGCAAAGTCATTTTCAACACTTTTAATTCAAAAAAAATATCATATAAGTCTGCATATGACATATTATCATGAGAAAAAGTCGTTGTAAAATTAGTGCAACTTTATCTTAATTCGTTATCATCCAATGACCTCAACTTCTTTGAATCAAATAAGAATCCAAAAATATTATCAAATATCTTTAATTGTTCAAATCTATTCTTCAACGAAGCAATTGCCATATCCATAACAACTAGAAAGTAATTAACTCTGAAAGAATCATTAGCTGATTGTATTTCTCCATTATGGTTAATTTCATCAAATTGTCTTTTCCTAATAATACAACGTCTAGTTGAAAATGTAGGCTCTATATTCATCTCAAGTGCAAGACTTTTGGCAATATTCATACTAGAGCTAAACCCTTCATCTCTATATTTCTCAAAAAATACCATCACACCTTCTAATTGCTTTATGGTAGCACTAATGCACATAGATTTAGATTGCAACTTTTTACTCACCATGTTAATAGAGAATAAAATATCATACCAAATAACCATACTAAGTAAAAACTCAAAACTCTCAAATACACTAACCAATCTTTCTGCTTCACTCTTTGACATGGCATCACAAGA
>JAOTAY010048882.1:15000-43036 GCA_025629805.1 Erythroxylum baracoense
CTTCAAAAAGTCAAATTTTCATAGTAACCACTTAATTATATTATTTACCTAATTTTTAATAACCAATATTAACTACGAATTATCTATGAACTTATATATCAACCTAAATTAACTAATGATATCTTAAACATAATATAGAAATAAAAGTAAAAATTAAACCTAAAGCACTCAAAACACACAACTTTAAAAAATCGCCAGTTATAACTTAAGGAAAACAACAAATTTTAGAAATTTACCCCCATGCCTAAACATAATATTATCCTCAATACTAGAAAAGTAAGATAATAAGAGCAATCATGAAAGACAATTAAGGTAAAGAAATCTACCTTAAGTTAATGCAAGGTTGGTAAATTAAAATTTAAAAAAATTAAAAAATTACCTACAAAAGAAATAAATAAAAAAAGCATTAATAGAAATCTAGAACTAAGAAACTAAAATAAAAGAAAAGTAGTGTTAAATGTTGGGTTACCTTCCAATAAGCATTTACTTAGGAGTCTTTTAGCTAGACATCCTACTTAAGCTCTTCACTCGTATAGGATCTTCAATTGAATGGGCTTGCTTTCTTCTTACATAAAAGTTAGAGAAGAAGAGATAACATCAAGATAAAAATTATTGTCTTTTAAATATGCATAACACAAGAAAGAAGGCCATTATTTCATATCAAGCTTAGTAACTTCTTTGGTGGATAGTAAGAGTTTAGGATTTCCTACTCCTAAGTCCTCAAAAACACAAGAACATTGAGGTTTATAACCCTCTCCTTCCAACCTAAAAGTACACTAAACAAGTTTAGGATCCTCCTTTATTTCATTAAGTCCTAAAACTATACATGTTCACAGGAGATCAACATAAATAACTTTGGGTAAATCATGCATAATATTATTGACTACGTCCATCCTATAATACTCATAATCAAGGGTATATCCTTTCAAAGCCTTGAAGATGTTGAATTTTAACTTCTTCTTACCCACCCTCAAGGTTAACTTATCCTCAGCTACATCAAGTAATGCCTCTCCAGTAGTCAAAAACAGTCTCTCTAAGATTATGGAAACCCAATGTCATACTCCATATCTATTACTAATAAATCTATAAGAAAAATTAGTTTTCCTACTTTTACTAATAGTTCTTTAACTATCCAACTAGAGACTTAAATGATCTATCGACTAGTTCGAGTAATACATTTGTAAGCTTGAGCTCTCCTATTCTAAGCTTACTAAAAGAGATAAAGGTATAAGATAACAATTCCACTTGGATCATATAAAGATTTAATTTCATTGGAAATACCAAAATGACATGAAATGATATAAATCCTTAGATCATTTAACTTTTGAGGTAATTTGTTTTTCAAGATTACACTACACTCCTTGGTTAAAAGTAACGCAATATACTCCTTAAGTTTTTTCCTTTTTTGGAGATGATTTCCTTTAAAAAATTTGCATATGATGGCATCTAATCTAATACTTCGATAAAGGAGATGTTAATATGTAACTTCTTAAAGATGTAAAGGAATTTCTTGAAGTTGTGTTAGTCCTTCCTCTTATTTAATCTCTAAGCATATGGAATATATGATAGATATGGTTTAACAATGGGTTCTAACATTTCCTCTAGTTTGAGATTGGAGCCAAATGAAGATGAGAATGATATCGATAAGCTTATATTCATTTAATTCTTGCTCTCTTTTTTAGGCTTGTCCAACTTTTTCACTTCCTTCTTTCTAGTGGTTGCAACATCAAGTATTTTTCCCATCCTCAATATGATGGTTCATGTTTAATCTTTTGGTTTCACCTTTATATTTCTTGGAAAATTTCCTTAACCTATTTCACCTACCATCTTGGTTAGTTGGTTCACATGCACCTTCAAGTTATGAATAGATACACAATTTGACTACACCACTTTTTTAAGCCAATGTACTTAAGACTTAAGTTTTTTTAATTTATCCAATTTTGCATTGATTGAAGAAATATATTGCTTGAACATCTCTTTTATCCCCTTGTTCTATTTAGGTGGTGGTTATTAATATATAGATCTTTTTAGTTAAAACTCAAGTGATCCTATAGTTTTACCTACTCTAGCTCTTTACTCATTCCAAGAAAAATTTGGATAGTTTCTCCATATAGAGTTGTATGTATTGGAGAAAAGGTTGCTCTTAACCATTGTTTTTCCTTTATAGGCAACCATATGATCTACATCTTTATAGTAATTTGAGGTCAACTCTACATTTATACATCCATAGGAAGGATTTCTACATATGCCATATTGATAGTACATCTCCCTATTGATCATGTTACAATTCAACATCTTCATCGTGTTAGAGATATCCACTACTTGTAATGCCAAGTTTGAAGATGCTTAAACCTTAAATGGAGGCTTATGATTTTTTTCCTTACCACTTTAGTTTATGAATTCTTAGCTAAGGTTTTGATAATCTCTTTGAATTCCTTGGCAATTTCATATATATGGTCCCTCTTGTAGTTATATCAACCAAAATTTGATATGTGAGAATGATGGCTTCACAAAAAGAATTGCATAATCAATTATAGTGTATTGATGATGTAAACATTGTCCAAACAAAGCTTTATATCTCTCTCAAACTTATAGAATGCTTCTCCCTCTTTTGTGCAAAACTTTGAATTTGCATCCTAAACTTGATGGTCTTATCTAGAGAAAAAATTGCAATAGAAATGTATCATATATGTTATCCCACTCCTTAGAAGAATTAATCTCAATCAAAAGCAACTAGATCTTTATTCAATCTCTTATGTGATAATGAAAGAATCTTATCCATAATTCATCTTCAGTAAGGCATTTAATAGAAGTGTCTGGATTACCAAATATAATTATTTTATAAAGGTGATGATATCTTTATTAGGCAATCCATTAAATGTATGTAGTGAGTGAAGATGGAAATATTTGAGCCTATAGTTATGTGCCCTTAAACTCAACTAGATATATAAGGGATCAACATTTATAAGTATCGAAATATTCCTTAAACAAATTCTTTATGGTTGCTGCTCCCCAGTAAAAACAACAACATTATGTTGATTTATAGCTATCTTTATTCTCCTTCTTACTTTGTTCTATATGTAGGGTCCACTAGATTTTAGGGTCAATAGGAAGTCAATTGTCTAAGTTTTCACGTACATATCTCCCTTTTCATCAACTATTTAAAACAAATAGAGGAAGATAAAAGTAAAAGAAAACTATATACAACAAATAAGAAACTAAATACTTTCTAACAATGGTACTAAAACCTTGATCGATCTATTTGTAAATGCACATAATCAATTGTAGCAAATTATAAAATCTAGAGTATTTCAAGTATCGATCCCATTAGGACTATAACCACTAAATTTTTTTAATCCTGGCTAAACAATAAAATTTAATTAACAACATTTTATGATAAGTAAGTTATTTATTAAACTAATGAAAGAAAAGTGATTAGATATAAAAGGAAATTAATTTAAAAATGATAAGGCTTCAAGATGTACCTATGAGGAATTCCAATCATTAAACAATATCTAAGTTAAAATAACAATTGACATAAGGTATCTACGCCCTCTCTCAAAACATATAGGTATATCTAATTAAAGAATTATCACCTCTAGGAAATATAATTAACCTTAATAAAACTCAATAAGAACTCTTAATTTATTAGTTGTCATTATAGTCTAGGGTATCTCTTCCTCTATATCTAGAATGTTTAGTCTTTCAATGTACATATTATACTTCTCCTTTCAATCCTTTATATAATACCCAAGATTAAATATATAATGCATATGTATAATCTAATAATCAAGATTAAAGAAAATAAATTTAACCCAATTAATAATTAATTATGTATTAATAATTGAAATATCCAACATAAACTACATATTTAATCTTGGACAATAGGCGAAAGCCCGATCCAGCAATATCGAGTGAGTGAAGAAGGGCAATGCCGCTTGTAAAGCTCTTTCTTCGAGTGCGCGATCATGACAGGACGCAAGTGTTCTTCAGAATGACTGGGCGTAAAGGGCACGTAGGCGGTGAATCGGGTTGAAAGTGAAAGTCGCCAAAAACTGGCGGACTGCTCTCGAAACCAATTCACTTGAGTGAGACAGAGGAGAGTGGAATTTCGTGTGGAGGGGTGAAATCTGGAGATCTACGAAGGAACGCCAAAAGCGAAGGCAGCTCTCTGGGTCCCTATTGACGCTGGGGTGCGAAAGCATGGGGAGCGAAAATTAGGCATTTAGCTACAAAACATAATGAAATTCAAACAAAAAAAATCTTATCATAAAAGAAAGTAAAGGAGAAAGAGATTTAAAAAAAAGATATTCCCAGTTGTTTTTAAGTGGAGATGAATCTTCGCACCAATCATGATCCTAAACTCTCCTTGATGCTAAGAAAACCTAAAACAAGAATTTAATGAAAAGCAACTACCTAAAGCTAAAAAAATCTCTAAAGACCACAAAAGCTCCAATTAAACCTAACGTGAGCAATTATAAGCTAAGATTACATAAAAGAGTCCTAAGGTAATTGAAATTACATTCTATGCATCCTCAAATTACATATCACGAGTTTAGTGCTTGTCCATCTTCCCATACTGGCATCAATTAGGTTTAGGACTAAAATTCATGTTTTAATAGGTTGTAATCGGCACTTGATTCAATCCCATGTCTGGCAATGATTTACTACTATTTCTCTAACCTTTGACATCTTCAAACTTGAATTCATCTCTAGTGCTTTTTATAAAATTATTATCCATTATATTAACTTCCAATTGACCCTGATTTCTCATTAATCGGATAACCATAAAGAAATTGCAGTCAAATATGAAACTTTACCTTTAGTTTTCATCAATAAGTCAATGGACCAAATACGAGAAGACATCATCTAATTCAAATTAAACATGATTTAAGAATGCTAAATATAAGCTAATATAGCCTCAATAAACATGCAACATATTAACTTATTAATCATTAAATAGATAGCTAGGATAAGTTTTGAGAGAATAAATAGTCAAGATTAAAGCTAATGAAAGATCAAATTGTGGTACTTTTGAAAAAATGATATTAGGAAGAACGTAAAATGCATGAGACAATTTAAGTAACATTTTTTTGTTTGCAAATTAGAAATGTGATTAGACAATTTTAGGTGCATATGGCAGTCATTGATTAATTAATAAATGTAACATAAATAGACAATTTTATGATAATCTTGCCCATTCATTTGAAGTGAAATTTAAATTAAAGGCTACGATTTAGATCTCTATTTGAAGGATTGTGTTACACTAGCTAGGAATCAATAGTTAGGTTTTACCTAGTTGTAAAGTAAATAAGTTGACGATTAGGGATGCTTAATTAACTTTAAATGAATATTTCAAATTAAGCCATGTAAAAGAATCATTCAACTTTATAATTGGTCAATCAATAGCAATGGATAAGCAATGAATGAGGGCCATATAGGGAAATAGATAAACCTAAGATTTGTCTATGCCAACAAACACATATTGTCTCGCCATAAGTTGTTGGATTTAGATTATCTTATAATCTAGATTCGTTAATTCATATTACAATGAATCAATGAGTTGTCTATAGACACATAGCAAAATACTTTAAATTTTTTTTGCCCACATATTCTCACAATACAATTGCCTATAATATTTAATAACAATTTGTTTCTTCCTTACCCAGGTCTCATGCCCAATGTTTTAACCCTATAGGCATGTTGTTTGAATCCATTTTTCTTTCTCCATTATTGCTTCCTTTCCCTTATTCTCTTTTATTTTTCTAGTGTTTTACGCCTTTGAGTCACATTGCTTTAGAGTATTTTTTAAAACCAAATTAGTTAACGTATGATTTTAATGATAACAGAACATTGTAATACTCATGTTATTTATCTTGGATGATATTAGTTAAGTTAACATGTGAATGATCAAATTCAATGGATGGATAAAGTAAGGCAATGTGTCAATTGAATCAATTAAACAATCAAAAGATGGAGAAAATAAACTAAATGGAATATGTGATTCAAGTGAAGATCCAAGAATAAGAAGGAATTGAGCACATAAGGATTTAAGTAAATCATTTTATTCCTTTTTGCATCCTTATCTTGTTTATTTTAATGAATTAGGGGCTCAACCATTGCTTGATCATTTTGCACTTAGAGCATATTACATATACTTTATCATAATCAAGAGGAAATTCAAAAAGGTATTAAAGAATTTTACTTAATCAAAACATTTGTAGAGAACTTCTGAAATAACTTTGGATCAATTTTTTTCAAATTAGTTTGTCTGGATCTCTGAATTAGCTCAGCAATTAACCTATATTTAGTTTTTTGGTATATTGGTCGAGCAATGTAAGTAAATGGTCAACCAATGTCTCTTAGAAGAAAGTAAAAACATGTATCATAGGTTTATGATAACATTAGTTGAAAAGGTCAAATAAAGTCACTGCTACTAGTCGTTGTAAGGGCTAATTTTTGTTTCTAATGACTTTTTAGGTTATTTTGAGTATAAATGGACTACATATGAGTTGTAGGAGGCTAATATGACATATTAGAGTATTACTTAGAGTCTTGAGAGATTAAAGAATGTATATTTGGATTATATAACACACACTGAACCTTTATTCATTGGTGTGAGTAATAGAAAAAAGTTTTTGGGTTATATACTTATTGTAATTGAGGAAATTGCTTAGGATATACTTTTAAGGGTCTTCTTGAACTTGAACAGGATTTATAAAGAGTTACTCTTCACCTGTAGCAAATCAAGATAATTGTAAGGTTTCCTCTTCATTCGTGATAAAGAATATGTTCTATAGATGGTTACTTTTCACCTACTGAAGGAAGAAGATAATAAATTTATTAGTGGACCTTAAAGAGTGAACGCATGTCAATGTTTATTAAACTAAACCATTATAAATCAATTTTGTCTCTCTTTCCCTACTCTCTTTAATTATTATTATGATCATTTTATGAGTATCATTAGATTATGAAATTCATTTATTTGTTTACAAATAGGACAAAAAAAGGTAAAACATATAATTCACTTCCTCTTTTATGTGCTATCTAAGACTAGAAATTGGTAGCAAATCAAGTCTCATTAAGTGTATATATATATTTAGAAAAATTTTAAATAAAGATCATTATGACATAATTTGATTCTCCTTTTATTTAAGATAGCCAATGTATAGGTAGACCTTCTTTCTTTGGAGGTGACAATTACATATATTAGAAAACTAGGATTAAACATTTTGTTTTAGCCAAAGGAGTTGATCTTTGGGAAATTATAAAGAATGTTTCTTATGTTCCAATGAAAATAATAATTTTAAATAAAGTGGACACTGAGGTACTAAAGGATGAAAGTGAGCATAGCAATAGTGATAAGAGATTTATTGCATTAAATAGCAAACTGGTGCATATTTTTAGTTTGTATTCTTAGTATAAATGAATTTACTATGATGTTTATGTGTGGAACCAACCATAAGAGATAATACACACTTGAAATCATAAATTAGGGAACTACTTAAGTAAAAGAGAGCAAAGTAAGCTTACTAATGCATTAATATGAGATCTTTCATATGAAAAATAGGTCAATTTCTACTATGTATACTCGCTTCATTAATTCTCTTATTTAACCAACTTGATTGAATAATAGGTACAATTTTTATGTAAGATCAGTCCAAAAAAAGACACATCCTTCTCATTAATATAAGCCTCTTTATCATCAAATTGATAAGAAACAAGCTCATTATCATCCTAGGCCTTATAAGACACAAAGAAGCATGACATTTACTCAAAATCACCATAGGTCACTTTTTCATTTAAAAAAAACAAGTCATATGCTAAATAATTTGTTAGGTCTCATTATGAAACAAGTAGAGCTTCATACCTTACACACATCCCAAAAAAAGGCCAAAAATGCATATAAGCCACATTTTTATAAGTATTTGTCACATGCACTAATGTTACTACTAATATTTTTTTATTTTTAGTAATATTAGTAATTTAATATATGAAATATCTAATTCAATGGAAGGTAAAGTGAGTAAAGGAGTAAATTAAAACAAATGAGCAATCAAAGGCTTACAAAAATGAGCAAAATAGAGCACATATGTAATTTAAGTGAAGAACCAAGAATAAAAACAAATTAAACACATCAAGACTTGAAAAAAATCATCTTAATCCTTCTTGTAATATTATTTTAGTCGTTTCAATGAATTAGAGATTCAATTATAACTTTATCATTCTACACTTAGGGAATATTACATATACTTTGTCATAGTCAAGAGAAAATTTCAGGAAGTTTTAAAGAAAACCCTATTTATGTATCAAAATACTTTTAAAAAACTTTTGAAATGATTTTGAACTAAGATTTTGTCAAAAGAGTGTATTTAATCTTTTAAAGAACTTAAGAAGTTTTGCAAACTTACTTTTTGAGCACTTTGGTAAACCAATCTAGTCAGTGGTTAACATATATTAGATTTTTAGATACATTGGTCAACCAATATAGTGAATGGTCAGCCAATATTTGTTTCATGAGCTTGTGACTATGATAGTATTACTAGCCAGTGTAATAGTTAGTTTTTGTTTCTAACGATATTTTTAAGTTATTTTTAGTATAATGAGACTACAAATGAGAGTTGTGAGAGTTTGGATTGACATATTAGAGTGTCGCTAAGAATCTTGAGAGATTAAAGAAAGTATATTTGAATTACATCACACATTGAGCCTTTATTCATTGGTGTAAGTAAAAGAAGAAGCTTTTGAGTTGTATATTTGTTGTAATTGGAGAAATTATTTAAAAAATATTTTTAAGTGTTTCTCTTGACCTTGAACAAGATTTTTAGATGGTTATTCTTCATCCATAAAAAAAGATGATCATAAGGGTTTTTTTTTTTGGTTACTACGGCAAAGAAGATGTTGTAAGGAAGTTGCTCTTCGCTCTTTGGAGGAAGAAGATGATGAATTCTCAAGTAGAGTTTGGTGAGTAAGCATATATAGGCCAATGATTGTTTGATCAAATCATTATAAATAAATTTTATCTCTCTTTCCATATTATCTTTAACTATTATTATGGTTGCTTAGTGATTATCATATATGAATTTATTATAAATCATTTATTAAAAAAAGTTCATTGATTAATTTTTCAAGAAGGACAAAAAAATTAATATACATAATTCACTACCCTTTTAATTTACCATATGAGGTCTAAGTTTCTTTTTTTTCACTGCATTGATCATTGTTTCAATTTTCCTGTGTCTCATTATTAGTTAAAAACAATGCCATTTTGTAATTGCATATGGTATATGAAAGCTCAATTTTAAATACCAATTTGAAGTAGAACAAGTTTAACTCTTACGGTTATCTAATGCAATCCATAGCCAACTAGTAAATGGAGTAGTTTGTTCAGCATACTTATCTCAAAACTTTGAGGATAAATATTAAATACTCGATTCCCTTTTCATTATCTTAATTTGATATTAGCAAACACAATATTTAATAACAATAATTAAAAAGAACAAGTTGGTTTCTTTAGTAAAAAAAATCCATATTTCCTGAAATTGTACTGCCATACTTTTTTTTTTTAATTAGAAGAATGAAGCTACTACTTTGTCATGATAAGGAAAGCAAGCCCTACCTTATCCTATTTCAGTATTGGAGGTATTTCATTTTTTAATTGTGATCTTATATATATATATATATATATATATTATAAAATATATTGCAAATTATACTCAAATAAATTAAATAAAAGATATGACGTGTGCATACCGTATCCTGATTCTGAATCAACCGACCAAGCAGCCTCGATTTTGTCGCCGAGTCTTCGCTTCCCATTATATACCACGCACCAGTGCCTTCTGTATCCGTCTGTGCTACAATTTTCTTCCGGAGCCCTCATTACGTGCACTGACTACTTGCCCTGTCTTGTCACCCTGTACGCGATAGACCTTGTTTGATAAATATCCCCTTTCTTGCAGAGTCCCAAGGGATCCGTTTCAGTGCATCGCTTAATTGCAATGTTATTGGAAAAAATCGATTCTTTAATCGCTGGGACCGCATTTCTTGAGACTTGGGACTCCGGGTAGAGGGTTTTGGGACTAATGTCTTTGGAAACTTTGATCTCATATGCGTGTTCTGCGTAGTTTTTGTTTATTTGTTGTCGTTTGTTTGGTTATTGAATTGTACAACAGGGTTGTTGAGGTTGTTTCTGGGACGTTTTTGATGGATTACGCCTCTTGTTTGAAGTTCTTCACTCGTGGTGGTGTTTTCGGTGGTGGGCTTTTCATTTTTGGGCTTTTCTCGCCGGTTTTCAATTTTTTGGGTTTGTTTTTGATGTTCCTTGCGGGGTTATGGTTGTCGCAGTTTACTTCGCATGGGAAGGGTTTGGTTCACTTCTTATTTCTTGTTAGGGGAAAATCAAGGAGCTTGAGAAAGGGGTTTTGTTCAAAGAATGGTTTTGATGGAGTTTGTGATTCAAAGACTCCGCCTTGCAAATGTGGTTCGTTGATATTGTTGGGGAATCCAAAACCAAAAGTCGATGACAATTCACTAGTACAGAAAGAGGTTGTTAATCCTGATGGTGATGATTCTGATGATGACTATGAAAAGGAACGTTGCGTTGAAGATGAAGAATTTGATGTAATGGCGTTGAGGAGAATGGTGAAGATTGAGAGGCTGAAGTCTATTATGGCTTATGCGGATCTTGAGAAGGAGAGAATGGCTGCTGCATCAGCAGCTGATGAGGCAATGTCAATGATTTTGCGCTTGCAGAGGGAGAAGAGCTCGTTGGAGATTGAAGCCAACCAGTACCGCAAGTTGGCAGAGCAGAAGCAAGTGTATGACCAAGAAGTGATTCATTCACTGGAGTGGATTATAATGACGCAGGAATCCGAGACCTATGCATTGGAGGAGAAGCTGAGGCTGTGCAAGGAAAAGCTCAAGGAATGTATGAAGGAGGAACTAGTCCAATTTGAAAGTTTTGATGCTAGCTTGAGCTCCATTGACTCAACCATGGAAGATGGTATTGAAGAAATGCTAGATATTCATTCAACCATGGAAGATGATATTGAAGAAACGATAGATATTGATTCAACCATGGAAGATGGTCTTGAAGAACTGCTGAATAGTTAGGTTGACATCACATCGTTGACATTTCAAGTGTATGTAGAATCCTGAATAATTTTTCAGACAGTTGATAAAGTGATTCACTTAATTTTGAGGTAGTCTACTGGTTTCCCCTTCTGTAAATATACTTGATCAAGGAGTCCACCGGAAATGAATCTATTACAGTTGATACCTTGCAGAAGCAGTTTTTTTGTATCCAATGTTATTGGGATTAATTAATTTAGAGCAATTTGCAGTAGCTGTAAACTCTTGCTTTATACTACCGAATGTTTGTTTGTTTATTTGGGTGGGTAGGGGCTGGCGGTTGGCTTGACAATGTGAATGGTGTGGTCCATTTTTACTGCCTTCCTGAGTGGGATTTAAAGCTTTACATGCTGCATTACACGTTCTCATACTTCATGAGCTTGGTTTCTTGTTTAGGAGGCTTTATTTACAAATTTGAAGCATCAATGGAAAAGATTCACCAAGTCGTCGTAATACTGAGTTGAAAGCAGAATTTCATTCAAAACTTCCTTGGGGTATTACTTAGGGATAATGTTATTTTTTTACTGATAACTAACAATGGTGAGCTGGCATCTACAATGGTTTAGTTGTCACATTTAGTTGTTATCTGAATGAAATTCTTCAAGGAATCCAAAATTTCTTGCCTCCTGTTGAACACTCATTTAACACAAATTTTGCTGTGGGCAAGTTGATCCATTTCTGCAGTTCTATATTAAGGCATGGGAGATTTGAGTGATTAGATGAGATGTTATTGGATACAACAAATACTGTGCAATTATACGTTATGAACGTAGGTCCTGGTTTTCTTGTAAAAGGAGCTTACATTTGTCTGGTTGTACTCTTGAATTTTTATCTTGCTTCAATTCTTGCCCTGAAATCACTAAACAGAACAAGAAGCGAATATTTAACATTTAGCAAGTGGATACAACTTGTTTCTTTCGTCTTTTTTAGCTGTTTTGTTTATGCTGTACCATTTTCCTTGTCTTTTTTAAATGGTTTAAGCATTGTTTTGCTCATCAGTACTTGGGAGAACTTCTTTAGGAGAATAATTTGCGCGTGTAACTTTTTCTATGTTTATGTTGGGAGATCTACTGGACAGATCGTTTTTAGTAACTTGTATTTCGTTGGAACTCATTCCAGGCTGTTAGTTCTCCAGAATATCTCCAAGGCCAAGAATTGCATTAAATTGCGTAGAATCACATCAAATTTTGCGCCTTGTATCGTCCAGCTGGAAAATATCAATTTGAAAATGCATTGATACTACTTGGCAATAGACTACTTCCTATGGATGAATCTTTTGTATGCATTATTCATTTTCTCCTTTTGAATGGAGGCAATATTCAAGACATTGCAGGCTTTGTATACAACTTTATAAAAAAAAAGCTTCAGAAAATTTATACACTATTAGCCATTGTTATTCTATTGATTGATATAAATTTTCTTTCAAAGCATGATTAGGTTGTTGGAAAATCAAAATCATCTTCCAATTGAGGCCAATGGAAATTCCAGTTTACACATCTCATTAAGGAAACCCAGTCTTGCTTTACCTTCAAGGGGAGTACAAAGCATTATGCTTTGAACTTGCAGAATGGCAATAGCTTTCAAATGCTCGCCTAACATTTCTTGTTTTCAACCCCATCGTTTATTTCTATAGACTTAAAAGAGAGAGAAGTATGAGCACTACAAACCCTTCAACTAAATGATAGTTGCAAGAATATCTTGTTTTACCCCACGAAGTTTTTCTTTGTTAATTTACTTCTTGCCTTCCTCCAGTTCTTGTATATAGAACTCGAATGATAGATAATTTACATGTTATTTTTTTTCAACTTTACATTTAGGCTCTATTTGGTATTATAAACTCCAATTTCAACTTGTACCAAATTTATATTAATTTGATAAAACTAAAATTTCGAAAAATTCACACAATTATGTTTAAATTCCTTACAATTAACTATAGAATTGGATTCCAATTTTGTGCGAGTGAAATTGGCACACAACGTCAACTATCAATTTCAAAATGATTTGCTGTTGTTTGTTCATCAATAAAGACAAAGTCAATGTACTCAGTATAAAAGGCTTCCTACTTTGTGAGGATTTGGGAAGAGTCATCGATATATGCAACCTTCCCCTTTTATTTTTTACAAACAGGCTCTCCCTCTTACTTGTTCATCAATGCATTTATTTTGTTCATAGTAGATAAGTTATTTGCCTTAATGAAAATTTGGGACGTTTGTAAAACTCGTAAATATATCTAGTTATTGAGTGGATACAAACCTTGCATCAATTTCTTCAGGTGAAATTTGTTTTAGTTTCCTCCTTTGTACTTAGTTTGGAAACGGGATCGTCTATCTAACCTTTCTGTGTCTAACTTTGTCCAATCGAAAAAGCGTTGTCGTTTTTGCTTAAATTTTACAAACTTTGTTAATCTTACAAAATTCATGCCTTATGAGCTAAACCGACCCCAATCGACGTCCTCCTCGTCTTCATCTTCATTCTCACAAAACCAAAATTTTTCGGAAATTCTCCTTCTTTTCAACACTAAAGAAGCCCAGATTCCTTGACTTTTACTGATCTCCAAATCCTTAGAAGACCATCGTCAATTGGAACTCCTCTCATCGTCTCGTCTCTCTCTGCCCCCTTCCGACACCTTGTAATACCCAGATTCTCGAGTCTCAACCACATAAAAATGTGCAACTTTTACGGACGAGTCCATTATTGGGCTAATTTCCTCACAAACGAGTCTTTTATTGAGCTAATCAACTTGAGTGATGAATACTTTTTGTGATATTGCCTTATGTCGTTCTATCATAGAAGAAGGGATCAGAGAATGACAGAGAAAATGCAGAGATGTCTGGAGATAAAAAATATTGATTTAAACTTTGAAATTCCTAAATTGGAGATATTGCAAGAAAAGGGACTAGGAATGGACGATGAAGCATTAGCAGTGATTTTAAAAAAATGTCATAGATTGATGCAACAGAACCTGGAGGGTTGCCTAAATGTGACAACAAGAGGGGTGACTCAGGTGGCACAAAACTATAAGTGATTAAAAGATATAAGTTTCAAATGGTGTGATAATGTGAAATTTGATATTATAAATTTTTTGGTGTTCTTAAGACCGTCATTGAGAAAAATAGTCCCTCCATGTGGATTTTCTCCATATCATAACCAAATAACATTCTTCTTGCGACATGAATATTTAATTTTCCAAGGGTAACTTTTGGAGCTTCAGAGTGTATTTGGCTGAATTCTTTATGAAGTTCAATTGTAATCTCTTGAATTGATAATATAGTGTAGCTTTTTCCTTTTTCTTTTCAATATCATTTATTGTCTCCATAAACTCGCTTTATGTAAACATGTATAATCTTTCATGAACAACTGTCATTCTTCCAGAGTTTGTTTGATCAATTCCTATGGAATCTTTATGTTGTTCCCAAATACTGCCTCTATATGCAGTCACCACTATTGATCCAAAACCAATTCAAAATTACCATCTTGAAGTTTTTGAGAGGTATCTCAACTTGCACTTGCACGATCGTGCAAGTTAAGTCACGACATGACTTTCTTGCACAACCTTGCAAGTCAAGTCACGGCGTGACTTTCTTGCACAACCATGCAATTAGGTTAAGTCACAATCGTGACTTGCTTACACGGCCCTGGATTCAAGGCCGTGACTTAACATCTTTCTGAACATTCTCCTGCCTCTAAGGAAGAAGTATTCTGAAATTAATATGATAGAGGAGAAGAACAAGATTGACGAGCATCGATGTATGGACCCATGTAAAGTAGGATATGACAAATTGAAAGGGATAAATGAGTAGATAAAGGATGTATCTTTTGATTCCAAATTATTCTTGACAATGGTAATTTACTTCAGAGGTCTATGTGTCTTTTATCTGGGCATCTCCTTAATCTTCCAAAGATGGTGTGATACAATTTTGCCTTTATTTAATAACATTGTGGTTGTAGCTTCAGAAATCTTGATGGGTTAAATGTCTCGCCATATCTCTTTTATAGGTTCACTTTGTGATTGAAGAAAATTGTAGCGGTTCAGTTCACCAAGAAAAGTGAATGTTCAATCTTCTCATTTTTCCAAGCAAACAGAGGCATAGTTCCACAATTTTCCTGTGTAGAATTTGATATTTGCTTTAATGAAAGATTTTTAATTACCTTAGAAAGGTTCTTTTCTCCATATCTTAATTTCAACAGCCATCCACCCCTCCTTTTGCAACATTAAGAAATCAATGTGTATCTTATGATGTTTGCATCTTATATACAAGCACCTAGCAATGCAAATAATTTTACAATGCATTTACTGGATAGGGATGATTCTCAGATTTAGAGGCATCTTTCAACAACATAAGTCAACGTTGATGCAAAATGTCACATGATTCATATCTATTGTTTGTCTTACTTAGAAGACTAATAATTTTATAAGTCAAGACTAATTAACTTCAATGATTAACATTAAATAAGGTGAACTACTCCATGGAAAATAACTTCAACTCCAATAATTCAAGTTATTTAATGCTGCAGCTACCGTGCGAAAACTAACTTAAAATCATCAACAATCATCATATTAGTATTGAATAACCCTTCATGTACACATAATTACCTATTAACCATGTAACTTTGTACTTGGACAATCTCATATTGATATGTCAATCATGAATCAAGATAAGTTTAATGCATAAATCAATTCAGAGTTGAAGAAAACAACTTATTCTCATTCATATTAAAAGATTGAGACAACAGAAGTATATATCAAACCAAGTATGAGTTCAGTAGTAACAGTCTAAATGAACGTAAAATTTCGTTATTATTACGCTTTAGTGAATTTTATGCAATTGATTTTTATTAAGGGAAAAGCTAGCTTCAAATATAAAACATTTCATATGAAAGCTCAGAACCAAAGTTTGGAGGCCTTTCACGTTAAAGCCAAGGATGCATAAAACTTAGATTTAACCCAAAAGAGCATTGCTTAGTAAGAAAGTATAGTAGAGTTGATTTGTAAAATGAAGATATTCATCACCTTAAGCTGTGTGTATTAGCTAAAACTGATTCCTTGTGCCAACAGTAATTCACTCCCATAATTGATTGTACTGTAAAAAAGATTAACCAAAAAGTTCATAATTAAAATTGCAATATCAACAAATGAATATTTCTCTCTGCAAACCAGAGATGAAAGAGATAGAAATGTCAAAATATATGCAAATCTACTAATAAAGCTAATTAGATGTAGAAATCGTCTTTACCAGGTGGAGCGTCACATGTACTGCTTCCAAGAATCACTTCCTACTTCACGGCCACCCCTGTAGCCTTTTCACCTCTGAAAGCACCACCAATTTTAGCACTTTAGAGGAAGACAAATTCATGATATGGCAGAAGAAAGTTCCAATCTTGGGCAATATCATACATTTAAAAGGCTATTAAACATTTGGAAAGCAAGTAATACACTTCATACAAGTTTGTGGCGCTTACCCAACCCACCTGAAGATAACTTCAGGATTGCGAGTGAAAATAGAGCTGCTTAATCCTTGAGGGACTGAATTGTTTATTTTAATAGCTTCCTGTAAAGTCTAGAGAAGAGTTTGGTTTTCAGGAGTTAGGTTAATTGCAAAGTAGATAAACAAAAGAAATTATGTAACCCAGAGCTATATAGCAACAACAATTTTCTTTTAAGCCATCATATAATTCAGGCCTATAAGGCAACCGCGATACTCTTTTTAAGCTCAATAAAAACTTGTTTATATAATCATTCCAGCCAAACAAAATGTTCCTATAGAATGACCAACCTGAAATTTCATCGCTTAAAGAACAAGAACAAATAGCTCTTCCTTCACAACATTTGCTTTAAAAGAAATCTCAAATATAGTGGGTTGCATATAATTCCCCTCAGACTCTATAGCTGAGCCACCTGTTAGGATCTTACCTCCTTGCAAAATATTAGTGAAAACTAATTGTTGAATAACTTCAGGAAATATACTCCTACCCCAAAAAAAATCATTCAACAAACATGCAACCATAATTGAAAATCCTAACTATGCAACTAAAACAACTTCATGACTTTACAACTAAAAAAATTATAAGGTTATGGAAGAAGAAATCTCTTAGCCATTCCGAAGGTATCTTGCTCAAAGTATTGACGTTTTCATTTCAATACCAACTACAATCTTAACATAGACACAAATTATGATTTAGAGAAAGATGTACCAAGCTGACCATAACCGGGACTTGATGATCTCTATTCCCTTCTCAAAATTCTTTCTCGATTCAGAAGTATGTAGTAGCCCAAGCAAGGTACCTTTCTCCAATGGATCCTCAATTTTAACTTGTTTGTATACATTAAGTAATTGATCAATAACAGTATCATATATACTTCCCATTCATGGCTATGACTACGAGTCACACCCTCGTGACTCCCCAGTCGACTGGGTGTGACTCCCCACTCACACCCTTTAAATAAACCCCCTCCCCGTTTATCTTCGTCTTTTCCTTTTCCTTGTTTCCATATCTCATTCAACGTTATTCGTCTTCTCCACTTGCAACTGTCACTCCTCAACTAGTCTCCACCCGTAGCCACCACGTAGTCGCTGCCCTTCTCACCCAACTCTCCACTCTTCAACCCAACCACGGATGCACGCCTCACCAGCATATCCCTCACTAACACATGCCTGTGTGTTGTTCTTCACTACGACCACCATCGTTCATGCCCTCACACCCTGCCGCACTGCACGCCCTCACACTCTCTTGAATCGCACCTCACAGGTGCATACCTATTGTAGCACCCCACTCCCATAGTGCATATTCCCAAACATACCATCGGTATTCGAGAACAAACTCTACGAGAGTGATGCGTTAAGACAGTCAATCAATCATACTCATTGCAAAAAAAAATTTCACACGTCACATACATATTTCGGAAAACTAATAATAAAAATGCCCATTTTATTCATAAACATATTCAATTTACAAATGTTACAATCAATATACATATCATCAGAATTTTAGTAGTCACTTGGGCCCATTACAGATACAAAACACTTTTAGTCATAAAGTCATTATATTACAGAATCATTCACATACACATTGTACAGTATTTGTGAATACACATTTTAATACAAAATAATGAATTACAATGCAGATGCGAACTAATCTCGACCTCTATCCCTTACTCGAATGCAGTGGTTAGACTCCAGTTAGTCTAACTAGGTGTCTCCTCTGAGCCTGAAAAATATGTTGCAAATTTTGGGGTGAGTTTTGCAAACTCAGTGAGTGGACCATCCTCGATGGCTCACTCAATCATATAACATATCAATTCATATAATCACATAATTCACATCATTTCACTAATCAACACATTGAATCACATACACTTTATATTCATTTAATTCATATTTCACATCAGAAATCATTCAAACTATTTATTTCAATCATTTAAATCATACATATCAAATGCATATGCAATGCTCATGAGACTAACTTTCTATTGTTATTGTTGTGACCGAGTGCTTGTAACTGTCCTGTATCTATTGTGGATACCGAGTTCATTAATAAATGTCCCTTATCTGTTGGGGATACAACACTCATTTTACATAGTAAGCCAGGGGCTCTTACCACATTCTTAGCTTTAAGCTCTTTTAAGCTTTAAGCTCTTTTTTGGTGGCTACTCTGGTCACAACAACCTTTATCTTTCATGGATTCATGTAATGAAATGCACTACATTCACATATTTTCAGACAATCACTAGTGCTTAATTTTTCACATTCACATTCACATATATTCATCAAATCTATGTTTGGCATTCAACAATAATATTGAGAATCACTTATTTTAGTCTAATTCACATACAATGAGAACTTCCTATGTTCTCACAATTATCAAACTCCTTGGACTATTAATGTCTAGAATTGTACTAATCACATTCACATTCACATTCAGTAGTAATTCAATACAGAAATTTGAAACAGAATAAACAATAAATGTGAGACCATCTAGGTTGACTCACAGCATGCTCCAGATTAGCATTAACTTCCATGAGCACTGACGTTCTAACCCGTATATCAACATTATGAAATTCACATATTGCACACACATTATTAATTGCACAATCACATAAACATTCAATTATATGCATATGTATATGTTTATTGTATAATGCATGCTTATATTGACAATCCTAGGTATATTTCCTTTATTTAAATCTCATAATCAAAATTTAATAACATCTTTCAATCATTCTTTAATACCTTGTGCAATTCACTCACTTTACTCTCCTCATTCATCATCAGCTAGCTTCACTTAAGATCTCATTCAAGCCTAATTTCCTCATATGGAAGCACCCTAGCATTGGTTGGTCCAAACTTCACTCAAAATACAACTCTTTTTCTCTATAGGTCTGGCCACGATCTTGGTGTCCCTGCCATGATCATGGCAAAAACATAATCTAACTAGGCCACGATCGTGGTGGTCCTTTCACGATTGTGACAAAAACATTTTCTGTTAGGTCACGATCGTGGGGTGAGGGCCATGATCTTACCCTGTAGTTTTCATCCTTCATTCATCCGAATTCAACACATATCTTAACACCAAATTTACACCAAATTTTCCAGAATTCACTACCTCTAATACAACATCATTCCACACTAATTCAAATACCAATTTGATTGCATTAAACTCTTAACTTCTACTCATTTGATCCACATTTCCTAGTTAATCTCTTCATTCATGAATTCCTATTCTTTTTCCATAATTCCTCATTCATAATGCATCAAACAATTCATTCAATAAATTATGTCCTCATTTAAAACTCTAAACATTTAACATTTAGATACATTGGCATCAAAGATCCTTTTCCTTAAAGTATAACATCAAGATAAATCAAAACTTATCACACATTTCACCAAATTTTCCAACATCAAATTATGTTCATTTTAAGCCCCAATTAAGTCCAAAAGCATCATAGTTATATACCTCATCCTTAATTAGTTCAACCATTGCATAATCAAAACATTACCATGAAAAATCACTGCCCAGCATGACAGAAACTAATCTCCCATTTATCTTGTAATTTTCTAGTTTTTCTTAGGATAGATTTTTAGGTCAGTTTTGTATGACCATTATGACCTAGAAAATGAGGTATTTAGGTAACAACTTCTTCTACAAAAATGTTCCTATATGTCTTAAGTTTCTAATGACATCAAATATATGCAGTTTGGTACAGTATTCTGCAAGTTAAATCCAAATTACTAGAAACTGCTCACATATCACAAAAGCGCATAGTTCTCAACTTCAAGCCAAATTGCAAGAACCTTAAGGACAGAATTCAAATTCAATTCCTTCATATAAGCCCTATGTATCTAGTTTAATCTACATTAAAAATCATCCAATTTGGATATGTACAGATCAATATATGGCCAAAATACAGATGCATATTCAATGAAAACACTCCAGCACACTTCATCATCATTTTCGTCCTAGTTCACCTCTTTTGCTTAGTCTATCATTTCTAGTTTATTTCCTCATTATTTCCACTTCATTCCTACTTCCATTTTAGCTCAATATCAATCACAAACAACCTATATTCTATGATTGATCATTCACACTAAAACAAAACATATCATATACACATATTCATTATATGCATTTATTCCACAATTTCCCCACATCATTTACACTATAAGTCGATCACAAATGATCATTGTATGTATTTTAATTTAAATAACCAATGAATATCATTAATACACTAAAACATAACCTATTTTTACACCCATGTCACAGCAAATATATATTTCTTCATGATCATGATTAGTGATCACAAAATAATCACCATATTTATCTATTTTACAATAATCCATAAAGAATAGAGGGCTACTTACTTGATTAAGCTCCAAGATTATTCAAAAATCACCTAACCCTAGCTTTCCCATGTATCACACGATCATTAACTCTCATGGAGAAATGGGTTGGGTCTTTTTGTAACAAGATGAAAAGGACAACAAGGATCTTGAAGTGGGTATTTTTATTGTCAACAAAAATCAAGGTTGTGAATGTGGAGAGCAAGAATCGTAAATGGAGAAGAAGACGAAATGAAGAAGATGACTATTAGAGAAACTTACAAAGAGAGGAGCAAATAGTAAGTGAAAGACCAAAAATGAGAGTTGGTCTTTCACTTAATAAAAATCGTGGGTTAAAACAAGTGGTGTGGCAAGTGACACTTGTCACTTGACTTTCTCATGGTCCTCTTTTGGTCTTTTAAAATAGCTAGTCCATTTGACTCCCAATTCTAATCCAATTGACTCCCAATTTTACATGACATATGTCATTAAATCCTAATATCATATATCAATTAATTCTTTTGTCACACGTTACTATTTCTACTACCATTTATCAATTATCCTTCCACTTGGCATTTTTACTAGTCTAAAAATATCCAGAAATTAAGAATTTTCCTAAATTTTCACCAAAATTCTTAATCAATACTTTAATTCACCAGATCAAATTTTAAGGAAAAATAATCACTATCTATATCATAATCATATTAAAACAATCATTTATACCCAGAAAATGTCAAATGAGTGTTGAACAAATCATTTTAATGTGTGCAATATTCAAATTCACATGTATGTATACTATACTATGCATGAGCATGAAGTGCATTTCTCTACTCTCTCATTGCTATTTCTCATGTATGGTATACTCGGGCTCTAACCCTTAATATAGGAACGAGATATTACATTAATACTAGTACTTGTAATCATCACAGGATTGACCCATACTTGCCAGTGTTTGCTACAACTATACAGTGCACTTGCGATTTAAAACACGTGTAATAAAATATCACATATTAATAATATATCCTTGATTTAGTGGTTATACTTCAAGTAACCATTGTGTAACGAACTACTCTAAAATATAGCATAATTAGTTTCTTTCTAATTTCTCATTAATTTTCTGTCTCTTATTTCTCTTTTGATACTATAATTCTTGTTTGAGTATGATTCCTTTTGACTTCAGATTTTATACAAAACAAATTGGTATAAGAGATTTCGATCCTTGACTAATATAATTATGGTGGAATAAACTTAAAGAGCAAAGTTATTCTAAATTAAGGAAAATATCAGGAGTTTGAGAAGAGCATAAGCTTGGAGCAAAAAGTTTTTGTTAGATACCTAAAATGGGACTAACAAGAAAGAGAAGGAGATGATTGAGCTTAATACCATGTTTACTCGATTGAGGTAGAAGTTTACTATAGAACAAGGAAAATCCATTTTTAGTAGCAAAAAATAAATAGGAATAGGATTAAGAATCCCTCAAGAAAGGGAAAGAAACAATTGAGATTAAAGCATATTTACATAATTAATGCAGAAGTTTGGCGTGGAATAAGGAACATCCATTCTTGGTAGCCAAGAATAAATAGGAACCAGTATTAAGAGTCCCTCAAGAGAGGGAAGGATACAAGCACCAATAAGATTAAACAAGATTGAATTTCCTATAATTGACGTGGAATATGTCAAATTATGGTTGTATAAATGTGAGATATTCTTTGTCTTTGATCATACATTGGATCACTTGAACGAAGGAATGGTGACGATACATTTGTTAGAGCAATGACATGAATGGTATCTAATCTATCTGTGGAATTAGGCTAGGGTGGAACCAATTATATGGGGTGAATTTGTTGCTACCCCTCAAGTAACACTTAGATGCTCGAATTTTCAAAAATCCTGTGGAAACTTTTAGGAGTTGAAATAGGAATGTCAGTATAGAAATATTGTGTAAAATTCAATCATTATTCTAGTTGATAATGAAATTACTATATCCCCTCACCCTCTAAGAAGCATAGATGCTGATTAGGAAGTAGGAGGCTATAGTGGACGCTAACTTAAATGTATAGCTATTGATAGGGAGTGGAAATAAAGTACTAATCAACATGGTTAGTTTATTTATTTGATTTATTACGTAGAGACAAAAAGAGTACTATCAATTTTAAACAAGTGACTATATTTATTAATTTAATTACTTCTAACTTACAATATTGTTATGCCAAATAGTTTAACACAAGTCACTATCAATCAATTCAATTACAACTTCCATTTTTTCTTATAATATGTTTAAAATTAATTTGAGTTAATAAAATTTTTTCAGAAAGTCATAATTTTTAATAATTTACTCATTTTCCAATTTATTTTTAATCTAACTTACCTATTTCTATCTCGAATCAAATTGCTTATTTAGTTTTGAGGTTGGCTATAATAACTATAGAAAAAGATTTGGTTCCATCTAAAACATAAACCAATTAAAAAGGTTACCGACTTTGTTTCTCTAGAGAATTTATGATTTCATATTTTATTTACTCTTTTATGAACTTTTTTCACCCTTTTATCATGGTATTGTTTCCTTATCGATTACTCAATGTTGGGATTTCAAGTGTGAGTGAGAATCCCACATTGGAAAGAGATAAATTTAATGAGGGGCTTATAAATGAAAAAGGACCCATAAACCTAATGTCTTAAGGTTTTGGGTCAGAGTATGGTGTCAAAGCCCACGAGTATGTTTCCTCACTAGGCTCATGATGAAAAAATCCTAAGAAAGTGGGCTCTTTAGTGCCAACAAAGGTATTAAAGCCGATGGTTCAACAAGGGACAAGTATGGAGATAGTAGTCGAATCTCATGGTTGCCATCCCCACATGGAAGAGCAAGAAGACTCTAAATAAGCCCAGACTAGTGGAATAGAAGGGCTTTTGGTGACACCATATCCTCGAGCTACTAAGAAAAAGGCTTTCACTCAAAGGAGAGCCCAAACTCAATATGAAAGTTCACATTTAATGGGGAGATTGTTGAGATTTTAAGTGTGAGTGGGAATCCTATATTGGAAAGAGAAGAAATTAGTAAGAGGTGTATAAGTGGAAAAGACCTATAACTTAATGCCTTAAAGTTTTGGGTTAGAGTGTGGTGTTAAGGCCCATGAGTATGTTTCCTCACTAGGCTCATCATGAAGAACGCTCAAGAAAGTGGGCTCTCTAGTGCCAAAATTCAAGAATATTAGATTATAAGGTAGTCCTTATTGATTCACGTATAAATTTACATGTCTTATATTATTCGGAATAAGTATAAACTAGTAGTGCTTTTTGAACTTTCTCCATCCAAAGTCCAATACTTTACTAGGAACTTTTGTTTCTCCTCCATAACCTATTTTCATAGTTTTGTAAGGATAATTTTTTGTGGAATAAAAAAGTAACATGTTTGTGGAAAAGTTGAACTAAGAAGAATAATACCACGACATTGTTACAATAGTTCTCTTTTACGTAAAATGCACCATATAAATAAATGTTTAGAGCTAATAACTAGGACATGCATCCTTGACTTAGTGGTTATTTTTCCTTCTAAGTAGTAGTTATGCAATGAACTAGTTAGGTAATATAACATAAATAGTTTCTTCCCATTCTCTCTTTAATTTCTCTCTCTCCATTTCTCTTTTAATAATACAATTCTTGTTTATGATTCCTTTTGGGTTCAAATTTTATCAAAGAAAATTGAGAAGCAAAGTAATGGAAAATTAAGGAAAATGTTAAAAGTTTAATAGGGGAAAGCTAAGAGCAAAAATACTTTAATAGATACCCAAAATAAAATTGACAAGAAAGAGAAGGAGATGATTAAGCTCAAATCCGTATTACTCAACTAATGCAGAAGTTTGGCATGGAATAAGGAAAATCAATTTTTTGTAGCTAGGGATAAATAGGAACATATACTGGAGACCCTCAAGAGAGGGAAGGATACATAGCCCAACAAGATTAATTAATATTGAATTTCCTTCATTTAATAGGGAATATGTGAAATTGTGGTTGTATAAGAATTAGCAATTGTTTGTCTTCGATCATATGTTAGATTAGAATGAATTTCCTACATTTAGTAGGAACATGTCAAATTGTGGTTGTATAAATGTGAGCAATTCTTTGTCTTTGATTATACATTGGATCAGATCATACACTGGATCTTGGTGGTTATTCTTTTAGGATACCCGTCAGCTTTATCAAGGCATTAGTCAACTAGTATATCCTAGTGGCTAATTTAAAATTAGCCTTAAAATTTAACTATGATCATTAAAAACCCTTAATAATTTATGAAAATGACAATTAAGAACTATTATAATTAAGAATTAAAAGAGACTTTAATCACATAGATTATCCAATTCTCTAAAACATCAACACTAAGAATTTATACTCAGATAAAAGTAAATTGTGACAAGTTTCTAAAGCATAAACTAATAATTACCTCTTGTTAAACATTACTTATAACATGATTCAGATGATATTTCTTTTTTAATTTCAAATCATTAGATGCATCTTATCCTCTTTTTCATCCAAACTTGGTTTTAAATTTGGCTCTTTTGAAAAGTCTTGGTGGTTATTATTTAAGGCTAATTTTTTGGCATACTGTAATAACATCTTCAAGACTTTTCTTAGGAAAAAAGGTTAGATTTATCAAGATATAAAACATAAGTTCTTCAAAAACAATGCTACCATATCTACTACTTACCATTTTCTCTTTCTTTTCTAATAACCCTATCACAAAAGGTAATTAATATGTTTAAGGAACCTAAATGAGCTTAGTTCCTAGATTATCAAATGTCATCTTTTTAACCATCAGGTTCAAAGGTTTTCTTTCCATTCTTTTTTTGAGAAAATAAAATCTATCAATATGTCCATATTTACTTCAAAAATGACATACCATATTATCTAGGTAATGATGATGCATAAATGCATTCCTTAGTTTATTATATGTGTATCCATAATGAGGAGATTTTCAAAGGTGTTGAATTTTCTTTTAAGATAGTGAAATGTTTTATCAAGATTAGAAGTATGATGCCTACTATGAATGAAAGATTGATGTAGGCTTCTATGAAGCTTAAAAGGGTGTGAATGGATTAACATGTTATCAAAGAAGTTATACCTATTCTTACTTTGAGAGTATTAAACCTTATGCGTAGATTATAGCTGTAACATCCCGTTATCTCATGTTAAGGGTTACCCTAGAATTCTGTACAAGAGAGATTATTGAGAAGTTAGAAAGTGCATTTCATGTTCATGCATCATATAGCACACACACACATGTAAATATTAATTATTGCACACATTAAAATGATTGTACATGCATTCATTGACATTTTTGGGTATAATTGAATTATAAATGTGATTTTTGATATGAATTGTGGTTTATATTTATTGAAAATTGAATTGGGGAGTACGAGTATTGAGTTGGAAATTTTAGTGAAATTTAGGAAATGTCTAAAATTTTGGGCATTTTTAGACTAAGAAAAATGCCAAGTAGTAGGACAATTGACAAATAGCAATAAAATTAAATGTCAAATGGCAGTGTAAATTTTTATCAATGCCAATTGGAATTATTGACATATATCATTCAAAATTGGGGGACAATTGGAGTAGAAATTGGAGTTAAATGGACTAGTTAAATAAAAGGACCATATGAAACCCATAGAAATTGGACATACTTGCCACACCATGTCTTCATTCACATTACTTTCCCTAAGTGAAAGACATCATTGGTCTTTCACTTTATTATTTACTCCCATTTCTCTTGTAAGTCTCTCATCTCTTCGTAATTTCCTTCTTCATTCTCCTTCTTCACGATTTTGCTTCTCCAACTTACATACACGTTGAACCTAACCCTCCCATCTTTCACTTACTACTTTTAACTTGTTGTCTCTTTCATTCTCACTAAAGACCCAACCTTATGACTCTTGGATGATGATAAACGTGGGTTATGTGGAGAGCTATGGCTAAGTGAAATCTTGAAGATTTTGGACTAAATCAAGTAAGTTATGCTTTGATCATTATGGGCATTGTTAAATGTAACTAATTTGATGGGTAACTTGAGATTGATGATCATGATCAGAAAATTATTGTGTAAAACGTGAGTGGTGAAATGATCATGTAAATGTCTTGTTTTTACATAAATAATGAGTAATGTTTCATAAATTGATGTAGTGATGCTTTTGGGTTAAATTAATTATGAAAATGGTGTATAAAGAAGTGTAAAAAATTGATTAGCAAATGGATGTTTTTATGCTCTGTTTTCCTTATATTAATGTGGATTACTTTGATTGTTTTAGAAATTAATATGAGTTTAGAGCTTATAAGAAGGAGTATTATGATGTCTTGAAATGAGGTAAGTTAGGTTGATCAATTAGAATTGAAATGAAGATGATATCTAAGTTGAACATGTTCAGAAATTTGGAGTTGAAAGTGTATAAGAATAAGTTTTGTTTAGGTATTTTTGATCAATCATGGATTTTGATTTATGTGTATAATATTGAGCTAAAATGGAGTTATGAATGAAGAATAAATGATAGTGTATTAAGTTAGAAAAGATAGACTGAGCAAAAGAGATGAAATAGGATGAAAATGATGATAAAATGCGCTAAAATATTGAAGAATGCATAGACATGGTTGATGTTATGTTTATGTGATTATGATCAAAAATTTTGTATAATGTGTTTTGTGAATGATTTGAATTGGAATGGAGGTGAGAATGAAGAGAAATTGAAGTAGGAATGATATGATATGTATAGGATGTGTTAAAGGTGATTGTAGGAGCTGGAAATCTGGAAATTTTCTAGTAAATGTCTGTTGGGCGGACATAAATGTCCACTGGGCAGACCTTCTCTAGAATTTCAATATTTTAGCCCTGCTCATGTCCATTTAAAGGGACATACATGTCCATTGGGCAGACATTCTCAGGATACCTATAGAAATTTACAATTTTGACCCTTTAGATGGCAAAATCTCTCTTCTTGGTTCGCATAGAAGTTGTAGATTTGCGGGTTTTGGAGGTTGGTTAAGTTAAAAAGTAACCACAGAAGAAAGAAAATGCAGAAAGAACATATGAGCATAAATAGTAGTCT
>JAOTAY010048883.1:0-20316 GCA_025629805.1 Erythroxylum baracoense
TGCAGAACCTAGTATTTGTTTAACCAATTTTTTAAGCTTGTTAACTTCTTTAATATTACGATCTAACTTAGTCTTCAGTGTCTTGTTCTCCTCTTGAAACGCCGTCAACAATGCTAGTCGGGACGAAGAGGCACCAATAAGGTTAGGGCCATACTCAAGACCATTGATATAGCCCAATCATGTACCAAGGACATTGTTGCAAATGTCATCTACATTGGACTGATTTCCCTCAGCCAATGACGTCTGCAACAACTCCTGCATCTTGTCCCACAATGTCAAGTAGAAAATCGAGTTAACTAAAAAATTATTAATTAATATTATATAAAAAAAATAAATTGTAATATTAATTTATTTGTACTTATATAATTACTTTGTGCCTCTTCAGACGTCCAGCCTTGACTTTACTTGTAGTGTGTGTGCTTGTACAGCGTGATCCTATCACATTCTTGCCCTTAGAGTTCTGTTTAACTCTATAATATGAATTTAAAAAATTATAAACAATTAGAATTTATTGTATTAAAAAATAAAATAATAAATTGAAAACGTTACATTTACTATTTCTTGTCAGACAACGACAAATGATCTAGAGTTGGTGTTATGAGGAGTCTTCTTTAAGGCTCTGTTGGCCTTGGCTTTAAAACACTTTTCCTAAATTAAGAGAAGTTGTTATGAGATCTATAGACATAATTAATAGAAGGAAATACACCTGAGGACAACAACAAACCTGAAACTTCGCCAAAGCCCAATAATAACACAATTTATTCTAATTTTCTTTAGTCTTCCATTCCGGCACATGTCTTCTTGCCTCTTCATCGGAAGGAAAAAACTGATGATATTTATGAAGTCGATATCGGTAATCCTTCACCCTTTATTTCAATAGTGAACTAACACTATTTGAAACCTCAAGTATGTAGATATCAACGATATTGAGCTTCATCTGTAAAAACATGTATTAGATAAGTTATTAATATAGTTAAGTAAATTTGCAATACATATAATGAAATGAATTGAAATATTACCGAAACTTTATCCAAAGCATCTTACAACAAGTTGTCTTCCTTCAACTGCCTAACATGTTGAAGGCAAGGCAACTCATTCCGAACAACTACGCCAACTCACTAGCCAGCTTTGCAGCTTGGATCTTATCCATTGCCCTTGCGTCGGGTCAATCGTCACTGACAACTTGGAATTCGTTGCAACATTTATCCGTTGCAACTCAAATCCTTTTGTCTTACCTCTACCTCATTTTCTGAGGCCAGTATTGAAACTTGAAAATATACATAATGATAAAAACACACTAAACATGTAATCAGACATTAAATGTAAATATGTTTGGTTATCAAAAACATACCTGAAGATCTTTCATGACTACCAGACGATGTTGGTAAAGGTTGTTGTTGCTGACTTCCCTCATTTGATGATGGAATTGCTCTCTCTTCTGTGGGAGGAACTTCATCTACCATGACCACCCTCTTTCCTTGTTTCGCCCAGGTCCTATTATAATGAACCTGTGTAAAATAAATTAAGAACATAACGTATAATTGTAATTGCAAAATAAAATTAACATTTTGTGAAACATTAAAACTATTCTTAATTAACATAACTAAAACACAACAACATAAAGTGATTATCTTAATAACATTTGAAACAATATAAACAATGAAACTTACATTCAATCATCATGATCAAGATGAATAGTTGTATGCAGTCAACAACATTGTTCCAGTTCATACGTAGCAATTAAGTAAACAATATAAAACAAAATGAAACGACAACCAATATATAAAACAATGAAGATTACTAGTAATTGACATACCCGAATATGAATAGTTGTATGGGATTGTTAACTCCAAGCAAAATGAGGGAAACAGAATCTGCAAAATGTGCATTAATTCATACTGGTTTAGCAATATGTTAATTGTTTTTCTTTTACAACTAAAATAATATACTATTTTCCCAATTACAGAAAAATGTCTAAGAAAATGATGTTGCATTGGTAAAGAATGTCAACAGGTGTTTTGATAGCACAAATTCAGCAGTAATATAGGTGACATGTTTCATAATACTTCCCCAAACACACTAGGTCTGGAACATGTATAAGAAAATCTAGATGGACCGAGACCAATAAGTGATGAAGGACCATCAACTCTTTCCTTCTGAATGTCATCTTTGATATGCAAGAAAATACAATTAGCTGATTCCCAATAATTTTGATAGCACAAACCCAACACCAAATAAATTGCTCTCCACCCTCTGCCCTCCACCCTCCACCTGACAAATTCCCAGACCACAAAACCCCTTAAGGTACAAAAGACACCTAACAATTTGAATCACACTTTGTCTAAGGTACAAAAGATTGAATTAATTGAAATTAAAGTAAACTAAAAAAACTTAATAATTGAAAAGTAAAAGATAATAATGAAATTGAAGTTACTCAACAATGAAAGCTTGGGGACTATTATATCCCTATTTTGTCTTCCCTTTGCCTTATGAATTCAACTATGCCTTATTAACTTGATATTTATAAGTCAATTAAGATACCAACTCTTGTTGCTCAACCTAACACAAATAACTTAATTCAATCTCTCAATTTAGATAATGTATAAGTATAACATATATGACAAAGTAGTAATTTATTGAATTCAACAAGGTAAATTAATACAAAACAATTCAAGAATAAACCTAAAACATATTTAGCAATCCATAATCATATGTCAAAACACAGTTGTTCAGATTTACCATACAAGGCGATGAAATAGAAAAAAGATAAGAGAATGAAATAAGCTTAAAGCATTGATTTGGAAAATCTAGAAAGTTAGAGTTAACTTTTTTGAAAAATTAAAATTGAATATATTAAATAATAGTATCAAGCACATTACGACATTAGAAGAGTAAGGATACTCTCCTGGGACAGAATGATGACGTGATTGATGAACCATTTAAACATTGATAAACCAGAGAAACACTTGGAAACATTAGACAAAAATACCAACATAAGGTGAACGAAAAAGTTTCAAAAGACTTGAATGGTAAAAGGGGTAAAGACTCGAAACGCCTTTGCAAATTGATGTTAAAAACTTTCCCAATTAAGGTTGGAGGATGCAATGACGATGGAAGTTGGAGTTGATTTTGATAGTTCCACTTTTGATCTTTTTTTTTAAGAATGAAAATTGAATTAAGCCATAAAATGTTGACATTCAAATTATCTTACAACAGATTCTCAATAAGAGAAAGTTCAACTAGATAAAGTAATTAGGTTACCAATTATAGTGACATTAAAAAACATACATTAATAACAACTACATCACTAGCCTCTAATGTAATTTGAATGTAGCACAAATTTATTATAAAAGGTAGTTATATGAATCTCATTCATGAAAAGTTCTTAGCTTCTTTTAGTATTGTGGAAGATTCGTCTGTTCCTTTCATATCATATATATAGGACCAAATAGGATAATGCTATGTAATAACACCATCTGTACTTCTTCTTAACTGAGTTTGTTATCTTCGTATATTGTAACAAAAACTAGAGTGATAGTGAAAACTAGAAAAAAATGGAAGTTAACCCTTGTCTTAAAAAAAATGAGGTGAAAGCATAACCCTTGTCCTAATAAAAATGGAATAGGACTTTCAGTAAACACCTTGTAAGCATTCCCAAAGACACACATATGGACACAAACACCTTCATTATGTCCCCTTCTTCACCACCATTCACAGAACACACAAACAAACCCAACAATTTTACTACTCAGAAGATGTAAACAACTAAAATTTTTTTGAAACCACAACAATTTATATATACTGTTTCAATAGAGGATTTTTAAAAAACGCATAACAAAGCATAAAAATAAAGCTTACCTAGTTTTTGGAGGTCGACGAGATGATGGGGGAACGATTCATTGTCAAAAATGGAAGCTTACATAGCTGAAGGAAGATTGAAGAAATTAAGGAGGGATCGTTGTTTCGCAATTGACATAAAGCGCAGAAAGGAGAGGGAGGGAGGGAGCTAGGTCTTCAACAATATATCGACTGGGATGACGTCGTTTTTCGTTAGACAGATGACATCATCCCTCTTTAATTTTTTTTACAGTTGCAACATTCTGCGACGAAAACAAAATTCGCGCAAAATCAAAGAGATTTAGCGACAATAAATGATAAAAGTCGCCAATACATTTGGAATTAATGTAGACAATTTGCGACGAATGTAGTATTCGTCACAAAATGTAAAGATTTGGCTACGAAACAATTGTAACATCACAAATTGTACAAGATTTTGCTACGAATTTGTGAAATCGTCGCCTAAAAGTTTCAATTTTCTATGAATTGTTGAAAACGTCGCAAAAACCCAAGCATTTTCTTGTCAAAAAAACTTTACCTTCATATGAAACTCATTTCTTCCTTTGCAGTCTCCATGAAGTCTTCACAAAACCATCGATCTCCGAAGTCTTACCCACGTATGAAACTCATCATCCTGCATCTCAAAACACGGTATGTAATCCTGTCAGTCCTTTTTTACTATCTATTGTAATTTTAGTTGCATTCTTCATTTCTACAACAAGTATTTTACAAGTACATTAATAGCAAAAGTTGAGATTTTTTCCCTTCCAGTGTAGATCTAGACGTTTTTTGTGTAGATTTGTACATAGGGTGTTTTTTTTACAGTGCTAAAGTTGATTTCTTTATGTTTTATATTTGTTTATTGACTTCTTTGTGTTATGTTATTTATACATTGTCGTTCGAGAGTTTAGATTTTGCTCAACTAGTTTTTGGAGTCTTCATCGGTTTAGGTGACATCAATGTTATTGAATCTTCTCAAGTTGTTTCTGGATTTTGCCTACTGAGGAACTTACCTGAATGCGTCCTACTTGGCATTATACACCTTTGGGCTTTCACGTTATGTTTTCGTTTTGAACGGCTGATTATATATGGATTCACTGCATAGTTTTAGGTTATCTGTGAATGGAAGTAGCATAGGATGTGTTAATGTTAGTATGATGGAATGGAAAACATATGATTTGCATTTGAATCTTCAAATGAGTTTGTTATGTCTGTAAGGTGTTCAATGAAAGTTCTGTTTACTCTTGAAATTGATTCAAGAGTATTTTACTTTTTGATAAGGATAACTTTCATTTCATTAGGCACATTGAAGATGTATAAGTGCTAAACTGGACTAGTTTCAATTGTCATTAAAATTGGAGTTAAGCATATCATTGTTTTATTCTAAATCGAATTTTACAGAATTTACCTCTTAACATTATCAATGAAGGAATGTCGACATGGAGACTAATTCCAGATGGCCTTAATTCATATCATTGGGAGGAATGTTACAAAGTTGTCCCTGCTGAGCAAACCAACACTGAAAAATAAATCTCCAGTTTATATACTAATCATCGTTTGCCTTCCATGGCGGATCTTCTACGTCAAGTGTTTAGTATCATCCGAACAATGTCACTTTCGTTATTATGTACATCTCATTTCCTTTTATGAAGCTATTACATATATTCACAATTGATGGTTTATATTACATGTTGTTTTAAGCTACCTTTAGTCTCGAATGTGACATGTATGCCCAAGGAGGTAGGAGCGATGTCACAAGACTACGTAAAGGATTAGAAAAATTGGTTGATTGGGAAAATTCGTCAATTCTGAATCCTTCGTCTGCTTATGCACGTATGCAGGTCACTCCAATTTTAGTTCATTTAATAGTTTACTAATATGACAATATCTAACTTCTATATTTTTATGTTTTAGGTACTAAATCTAGCGACTTATTCACTCCATCCTCATCTCAGATACCTATAGCGAAAAAGTTGTTACAAGGTAAAAAATCCTACTGTTGAGGGAACAACTGTTATTGTTTCAATTGATGCGTTCGAACGTGCAAGGACCCTTCTAGGGAATCTAGACATCGGGGACTCATTTACCTTTACCGACTCTCACGTTACTTGGAATCTAAAAAAATAATTATATCATTGTCAGTTATCCAGTCAATCAACTGACCTTAGCTTTAAAGTTTATTTATTGTCGTATCTGTAATAATGATTACAAACAACATATCTACCACTTAGGGGTCAAGTTACATACTATTGAATGTGGACTGTTATTATTCTATGAGTATATGGATTAGGTAACTTCTAATTCAAAGTTTGCACTGTATTGTTCTATAAATGTATTGTTCTCATATATCATATTATTATATTCATAAAATTAATAAACATTTTTATAACTTATTTTGCCAATTTTGTAAATACTAATAATTATTTAATACTACTATTTAACATTTAAAATTATGTTGACATTTTTTTAATAATATGTTGCAAACATTCAAATAAAATCTCCAATAAAACATTTCTTAACTATCATAGATTATAAAAATGTTAGTATAATAATTTATAAAAATGTCAATCATTTGGCGACGATTTCGACAAATGGTCACCAAATGTAAGTATTTAGTGACGTTTTCAATAATTCGTCACTGTATGTGCACCATTTAGTGACGATTACCAAAAATTGTCATTAAGTACTTGACATTTAGTGAGGATGATAAGAAATCGTCGCTGCATGTTTAAGCTTTCGCGACTAAATAAAATTTTCGTCACCAAATGTCAACTATTGGTGACGATTTAAGGTATTCGTTGCTACATGTTTGATAAGTTATGGTGATGTTTTCATAAAATGTTGCCTTTTTCATATTTAGCGACGAATATTATAATTTGTCACCCATTATTCTACATTTGGTGACAATGTATCTTAATCGTCACTAAATATTCAGCATGTAGCGATGATTGTTTTTATTCGTCGCTAAAGATTTTTGCTTGTGTGATGCTTTTTGTATTTGTCAGTAAACGTCGTACTTTGTGATGACTTCTTTGTAACGTCATAATATGTTCTCTTTTGGCGACGAATTTTATTTCGTTGCCAAATAAATCGTCGCCAAAGGGACTGTCTGTTGTAGTGATTATTTAGTTTGTTACGAATTGTATGTTTCGATTGATGCATATCTTATAGTTTAGATAAACATTATACATAATGTTTAGATTGATACATATTCTATAGTTTAGATAGACATTATACATACTCATCTTACAATTTTGTAAACTTTTGTAAACTCTATACATGTATCTTATACTCAATGTAAATAGATAGAATTTGCCTTTCAACATATCCTGATATATGATAAGAGATGGAGGGTTTAGAGGAAGAAAATAAAGGGAGATCAAAATTGATACTCTAAAACCAAATCTTCTTCATTACCTACTATAAGAAAATAAGACAATCCGTGACGTTTTATTGATAAAACGTCGTAGATTGTGAAGACTTTTCGTGACGTTTAAAAAACGTTACGAAAAGTTCAACTTTTAACGTCGCAGATTTGTAACACATTTTGCGACGTTTTATTAATAAAACGTCACAAAATAGATTCGCGACATTTTGTTAAATAAAAAGTCGCAAAAGACGTTTGGCTTTTGTTTAATTAAATTTCTCGCTCATTTCGTCTTTGGTTTCTTCTTCTACTCTCTTCTAAAGTTTTGCTCTCTCCTCTGGCTTCCTCTCCTTCTCCACCATCTGCTTCTTTCCTTTGATATTGCTTCTAGTTTATCAAAATGGGCAATCTTTTTGAAATATTCTTTATTTTCCTTCATAGATGTCCTACTCGAGAGATGGAAGGTCTACGTCTCCACACACCTCAATTTCATCTGCGAGTCGTCGAAGGTCGACGTCTAGGTCTTTAGCCAGGTCTCGTAGAAGTCGCTCAAGGTTTAATTGTCTATTTTTTGGTTTTTTTTGGTTTGGGTTTATGGTTATGTTCTCATTATAGGTTAAGTTTATGTTGTGAGTGTCTAAAAATATGTGGTTCTTGATTCAGGAGTAGGGATTCTGTTGATGCAGCGACTAGGAATAACTTTTATGTTATCAACTAGAGTTACTACTGCTGATCTTGAGAAGTATTTTGGCGCTGAAGGAAAGGTACAGTCTTTTCTGAAGTTGTTATCTTTATTGCTTGGTGACTTCAATAAAAGATCTTTTTACTGAGTCTCCCCTGACCTCAACACCCCATTTTTTTCTTTTCCAATGCGTTTTGGGACAATTTTATTTTTTATAGCTGATGTGTTTTTTTCCCTTCTCTGCTTGCGCTTTAGACTGTCTGTCTGCTGCATCGTCGTTTTATCTTCTTTACTGATTCAATAGTTTTGTTTCTTCTGGACTCTTCTTCAACGCTAGGTTACTACTTCTGCATTTTTTTCCTTACTGTCGTTTTGCTTGTTGCTTATTCTGCTAGTTGACTGCTGCTGGCATTTTGGTGGGCTACTAACGCCTCATCTGCGTTTTCTCTTCTGCTGGCTATTCTTCTTCTGGACCTTGCTGCTGTGTCATTTTTTTGTCTTGTAGCTGCTGATGTTTTTTGATGTGGACTGCTGCGTTTTTGTTCCTCCCAACAGCTACTATGCATTTTAACTCCCAGCTGTCATTTTCTTCTGTGCTGTTGGTGTTTTGGTCTGCTGCTCATCTGCTAGCATTTTCTCTCCTTGCTCTTTGCGTTTTATCTCCTTTATGCCGCCTGCGTTTTGCTTGTGCTCTTGTCTCCTGTGTGTTGTCGTTTTAGTGTACTGGAGTGCTGCTGTGGTTTTGTTTATTTTCTCTGGTCCCTGCTTTAGTTGTGTGATTATGGTTTTGTTCATTTAGTGAATGTTGAGTAAACTCAAAGTTCACTACCGATACATAGTTTGTATATTTACCTCTAAATATCTTGTTATTCCATATCTGATCACCTGTAGTTTTAACATCATACAGAGCATAGTAATATGAAAACAAATTTTTAACCAAGAATGAATTGGTTAGACCACTCTCTTACCCATTTGAATGTGAATAACTGAATAATACATATGACAAGCAAGTTGGTTTAGAATGACACAAGGAATAAAGCAATAGTCATTAGTCTTGTTGGTAGTTGAGACCTAACTTCAAGCCAATTAAATTATAAGATTGTCTGAATTTGAGCTATATGTTTTCACTTGTTTATCACTTTAAGCATGATGTCTCTTGATGATTTTGTTTTCATGGATCCCTAAATGTTAGTGTGCCCACTCAAAAACTATCTTGTAGGTGAGTTGAAACACATGTACAGATTAACACCAATAGCAGTAATTAGGGGTTCATTCTTCCCCTATTTAGCAGGCCATAACATATCAGAAGCTGCAGCTGCTGTATGTGTTGTTCTTACAGGTGAATGCTTCCATCCTAAGCCCTAAATGCTTCATATGAAATTAGTATATTATATAGTTATAATCTTTCATGATTTATAGCATTCAGGTCGTCACATTGGGCATTTCTCACACATGATACAGGAAATGCAACGATTAAAACCTTTATCAGTTATACAGGTTCGAAAACTTTTTTTCTTTTGCTTGTTGGAAATTTCCTGATTGAAGCATAGCCTTTTGAGTCAAATTCATCTCGTAAATTAGTTCACAGTGCCATATAAATAAACTAATATACTTCAAGAATCGAGAAAGTTCGCAACTTTTTATTAGGTCAAACTTCATTTAGTTGAAAGCAGAAAACAGCACACTTAATATCCAACTTACTTTGACATAATCCGCCACAAGAGAGCACATGCTCATATTTGTAATTAATTCATGGGATTGGAGATCTGCTATTTGTTGAAACTATACACATTCAAGGTTGCATTTTCTATTAAGTGGCGGAACATTAAGCTATTGCTAAATACACATGCCAGGGTCGTGGTTTAAAATGCAAACTTGCTATATTGTCATATCACAATGGTCACTTTTACTTTAACTTTTTTTCTCTAGGAAAAGGTTATCTTGATCACAAATTTGTGTTTTGCACTCTTGTTATTTTTTTTTGGTAATTTGAACTCCTAACTATCAATCATGCAGGTCTCTAAGGAATATGACCTTACAAATGCCTTAATGGAACTCCTTAGTGATGTAAAAGTTCCTGAAGAACGTCTGATGGCTGCAAAACAAGCATTTGATGCTCTGTCAAGTGGTATCATCACCAATGTTTGGAACCTACTGAACGGGTTATTTATTATTTGTGGTCACAAATTACTACATTTTCATAGGTTAGTTCTGTAAATTGCTGCCAGGATATCAATGTAAAATAATTGGTAAAATATTTTGGTAAATTTGCAGCAGGGTGTATTTGATCATGAAATTAACAGTTGCTCTGGCCCTTATGTGCAGGTGGTTAGAACTCCTAACTACATGTGTCCTAAACTGCTTGCAGATTAATAGCTGCTCTTGCCCTTATGTGCTAGTTCGAGTGTCCTGTTTGGAAAAAGAGAGACAAGATATGGTGGACTCAGACCAGTTAAGAACATGCAAATGTTTCCACCTGCAACTAAGCTCAATGGTTTACGTATTGGAAGGCAAAGAGCTGGAGTTTTATATGAAGAGGATCCAGAGGAAGAAGGGCAAGGGAGCTGGTGCTGCCTAAGTTTTATATATCAGACTTTTGTTTCCACCTTACATTCCTTACTTTTGGAACATTTTGAGCAATCAAGACATGAAGGTCCAAATAGTGCTATGGTTAAACTTTTGGTTAGAATACTTATATTTATCGATGGGATTTGTTCAATTAAATGGTGCATTTAATACACTCAAGTCATTGCATAGTTTTGTATGGTGATTTCTATATCGTTGCGTGGGTGTTTCTGTTATAACCCTTTGGGGTGAACTGCTTGATGTAACAAAAAGCTTGGCACTTGAGTTTTCTTAGTTTCACCGTATGCCTAGATAGTTTTCCAATTAATGATTGATTAGGTCTATTGATTAAACAAATAAGATTCAAAAAATTGTATTTTAAAAATAATTATTGAAATTAAAAATTATTAAATTAAATGATTTTTGAAAAAATGAAAAAAATAATAATTAAAAATAATACAAATAATAATAAAAACATCGCGGAAGACATTCTGCGACGTTTTCAAAAACGTCACGGAATATGACTTTCTGTGACGTTTCAAAAAACATTATAGAAAGACCAATCTTTCAGTGACTTTTTAAAACGTCACAGAATGTCCGTGTTTTTTGTGACATTTTATGGGAAACATCGCAGAAAGCTTTTGCCTACATCACATTCCGTGATGATTTTGGTGAAAATTTTTAAAACATTGCAAATTGTATTCTGTGATGTTTTTTTACATTTTGTGATGTTTTTGGCAAATTGTGATGTTTTCTTGTAGTGCTTGTCTCTTGGAGGTCCAAGAAGCAGAGCGTGGTGTCAAAATCAAGCACTAAATCAGAATATAAAGTACTAGCACAACTTTCCTATGAGATAGCCTGGATACAGTCCCTTCTCGAAGAGATCAAACATCATAACGAAAGCATTCCAATCGCTTGGTGTCACAATGTAAGTGCAGTTGCTCTTGTCAATAATCCTGTATTTCATGCAAGAACCAAGCACATAGAGATAGATATGCACTTTGTGAGAAACAAGGTGCTGCAAAGAAAGCTAGATGTTTGATATGTAGCCTCATGTGATCAAATAGCTGACTGCTTCACAAAGGTCCCAACGCACTTACAGTTCAAATATCTGCGAAATAAATTAGGAATCATAAAGAAACCAAGAACCATGTTAGGCTTGAGGGGGGCTGTGAAGGATATTGCAAGCACGACCTAATATTAAGGTTAGCCCAACATTTGCCGAGCCCAGCATGTAGATCATTCTACACACTTTGTATGATGTGACAACACTAACTTACACTATCAGTTGTACAACTAACATAACCAAATTTGTTGTGCGAGATTTCTTTTTGTAGTTTACGCCTTATCACTTTACTATATATTGTATTGCTCACCAGAGGAATAATTACTGAGATTTGTCTAGTCTATACTCCCTTATTTTTTGCCTCTGCTTTCTTCGTCCCATGTTATTCAATCTTTTAACTCTTAGCCCAACAAAACCCTTCAAGAGGCCCAACATCACCCCTCTACTCTCAAGGAAGTTCTTGACACAAGTGACAAGTGCTCCTGCATTTGCAAAGTTTTGAGAATTTGCAGCCACACAAATGTAGACGCGCATTTGACAAACTTTAGGCTTAGCAATCCTGCTAGTTACGGCAAGCCAAATCATGAAATAACTCACAAAATTCATGACAGAGCCAATGAGAAATACAAACCATGTTGGGGTGACTTTAGCTATGAGGCCAGAGAGGACCCCAACATTAGCACCGAGGTCTATAAAAAAGCCTAAAAGATTGAGAGTTTCTTGGTCATATCCAAGAGAAGCCTTTATGTCTTTGTAATAGGTACCAAAGAGATAGGTTGCACCAGCACCACCCATAATTAAGAACGAGGCAAAAACTGAAAGCCATCTACCCTTTATAACGTGTAATGCGAATTGAGAGATATTACCCATTTTTGTTTCCCTCTATTATGACTATGGTGGAAATGAAACTAAAGCCAGAGTTGTTGTGAAAGAAAGTTTCTTTCTATAGAAAAGAAAAAAAGCACAAAAGAGAATGGTGTCTTAAGAATGTTAAAAATGCAGGCAAACCTAAGAACCAGAAAATGACTTATTTTTTTCTTTTTCTGTTTTGCACTTCAAAGGGAAATTTTCCTGGGAATATAGATGTCAAATCAAGAAGCAGAGTAGATCCAATGTTAATTACTCTGCATATGATTAAGCGAGTGAAAGCGAAGAAAAAGAGGGGAGAGAAATGACTGGTGGAGCACGAGCAATGACTCACACCTATGCGGAGCATCTGTCCTACTAAAGTGACCCTATATTTCCTTTGTGTAAACTAGACACTTGTCGATAGACTGATGTCTCAAATCTTTAGCTAAGAATTTAAGTTTTTCACTTATTACAAAATATTATAATAACATATGCGGACTTAAACTTAGCAATAAATTAGTATTATTTTAGTATAATTAAATTATTCATATCATTAATAAATAATACAAATTATGCATTATAAGAAAATAAGTAATTAGTGATGGAAAATTACCAACGGAAACGAAATCGTAGCAAATTACTGACGAAAAATCATGTTCCGTCGGTAACATTGTCAGGAAAATTTTCATTTTGTGACGGAAAAATATCTGTCAGTAAATATAAAGAGAAATTATCATAGTAAATTTTCAAAAAAATATAGCGATGGTAGAAATTTCCTGTTGATAAAGAAGACGGGAATGCTTGCAGAATAAATAAGTTTTGGTTCGTCGGTAAATTTTAGAGATAAATGTCATCACTTGCTTCGGCTTCAATGTTTTTAATAAAAACCACTTCGTTTGGTTTAACACCAAACGGTGTCATTTTCGTTTAACTTAAAATTACCGCAGCCCCCTCCCCTCCCTTTCCCCCTCCTCCATCGTATTTGGCTATTTTTCTCTCTTTTGTCGTCGCCATCCTCACCCCACTCTCTGTGCCTACCGAAGCCCCACCGTCCTCGTCATCCCATTGTCTTCAGCGTCCCAGAGTCCTCATCTCTGTCACTACCGAAGCCCCCTCCTCCATCTTTAATGCCACCACGCGTGCTAGTTGTCCTCGTCGCACCTGCTTGAGGTACTGCTACTGAATCTTTTGTTGCCTGTTCTACTTTAAAGTTATTCTGGTGTATCTGTACATGATAGAATGGAAGGTGACAAATGTGTTTAAGAGGATCTTATTGGAGCTTGCTCAAGTTCATAAATAGCATTATGGAGTACTTTAAAGTTATTCTGGTGTATCTATATATGATAGAATGGGAGGTGACAAATGTGTTTAAGAGGATCTTATTGGAGCTTGCTCAAGTTCGTAAATAGCATTATGGAGTTAGCTTTCATTTGTACGTACGAATAATTCAAGAAAATAACTTCAATGTAATTGCAAGACTATTTATTTATATGATGATAAGTGGTATGAAAATAACATGATTGTTTTCTTATTAACAGAAAATGATTCAGTACTGGTCATAAGAGAAAATTATATCAGTACTATAGTGCTTATTACTATGATTATCAATAATTATTTCGATGGGTCTTCTTTTCCCTAAGATGAACTAATGTTACAAATTGGCTTCATTTATAATAATTAAGCAATTTTATATAAATAATAAAATATAAATTGCTCGCATAGTTCGATGACAATAAGTATCTCAGTACAATACGTAGTAACTATGCCTAAAAAGTCTTAGTCTTGCTCAATCAATTGGCAACATTCACCAAAGATTTCGAGGTTAAAATGCATTTCTGACATAACTAATTTGCAACACACTGACTTTGTACAAAAAAGAGCCTGATGGATTTTAACTTCGAAATTCTTAAATTGATGTTCACGATGTATTTGTTTTATCTTGCATAGTTCACAATGTCTTTGTTTATCTTGCATACTTTTGAAGATGAAGCACATTTTTTTGCCGATTGTAGTCCTTTTCAAACAGTGGTGCATTCCCACCAGTTAACTAGTTAGCATCATATGTTTGTGTTTTAGCTTAAATAATAGATTTTCTCTGTATTGTATTATATATCAAAATTTATATTGCCTTATTTTCTGATTTACTTGCTTTAATATTTTAAAAATATAACAAAACTATTGAATAAGTGTGTTATATTAAGTACGAATTATTCTTTTTCACAGGCCCTATTTTGTGTTGAAGAGCCTCGTTCACCCTTCTTCTTTGTAGTCTATAGTTGTCCGTCCATCCAAGTAAGTCGTCCAATTAATGTCTACCATATGTGTTGGTTTATAATACAATTAAGATGCGTTTTGGTTTTGTGTGAATGCAAAGGAGGTCTTGATTTTGTGTTGTTGTTTAGAATGTTCTTATAATCATTGGTGAGTTTTTATGTTCTTTAATAGTCTAGATATTTATGTTTGAGTTTTGTTTGAATAATTGATGAGTAGATGTATGATTACATAAGTATTTATTGTATAAGGAATCAGTTTGAGATCTTATGGATGATTTGAGACATAATAGACCCTTATGATAGTATATAGGCTGGAAACCCGTGATGCAGCTCCCATAAGGCTTATCGTTGAAAAATTACATGAGCCTAAGAGTCACAGGGAGAACTTACTTTCTCAATTCATATAGTGTACAATGTCAAGTACCTTAGTGTGTTTTTTAATTCAAACTTACTGTACGAACTTTAATCAAAACATTAAATTAGTAAGTTGTATAGTAACGGAAAATTATAGATCATTTGAGGCATAATAAACCCCTATGATGGTATATAGGCTGTAAACCCGTGATGCAGCTCCCGTGAGGCTTATTGGTGAAAAATTTTACCAGCCTAGGAGTCACAACAAGAACTTGCTTTCTCGATTCATATGGTGTAACAATGCCACGTACTATAGTATTGAAAGTAATTGTAGGTGATTAATTCAAACATAAATATTTCAAATTCAATGTGATTAATTCAAACTTAGTATTATCAGAAGAAATTCATAGGTTTAATAGACATGACAGTTCTTTGCATAATAAAATAATGGTATATAGGCTAGAAACCTATGATACAGCTCTCGTGAAGCTTATCGGTAAAACATTCCATGAGCCTAGGAGTCACAGTGAGAACTTGCTTTCTTGATTTACAGGTGTAAACAATGCCACGTACCATCGTATTAAAATAAATTGTAAGTGAATAATTTAATTGATTAATAATTAGGGAATGTTGTGTAAAGTAAAGGTTAAATGTTCTGTAAACTTAGATACTAACTATAAAATCACTTTTTTAAATAAACAGTTTTGTATAAATGAGTAATGTTGATAGATCTTGGATGTGTAGACAATTAACACCTGATGGTTTCATTAATCCTGAGTTTGTTGAAGGAGTTAAAGCTTTTATTCATTATGCATGTTCTCAACCTACATATATGGATGGCCTAAAGATCATATGTCTATGTAAAAAGTGCAAACATATTTGTTTCCTTCCTATTGATGAAGTGAATGGCCATTTGCTGAGAAAAGAGTTTGTTCCAAATTATTTTAAGTGGACGCGACATGGGCAGCCATTGATTGTAGCACCTCAAGGGGTAATGAAGTAAACTCATTAGTAAATGTGGATGAGTTTGAAGGGGGATTGGATTTAGAACAAATAATATTGGTGCAATTGAAAATCCTTACATGCAAATAGTTTATTATGCAACCGGTTATACCTTTCTGGAAAATATAGAAAATCTTGAAAAAGAACCAAACCTACATACAAAACAATGTTTTGACTTACTACACTCAGCTGACCAAAAATTATGGCCAAATTGTGAGAGAATGACTCAATTGTCTTCAATTGCTCAAAATTGAAAATAAAGTCTAAAAGGCATATTTTTGATCGTAGTTTTGATAAAATTCTTAGATGGTATAATGAATCGTTATCTCTTGATCATACAATGGTTGATAGTTTTTATAATATGAAGAAACTTATTAAGGGTCTTGGTTTGCCTGTTGAAAAAATTAATTGTTGCAAATTGGGATGTATTTTGTATTGGGAAGATGATGTGGAATTACAAGAGTGCAAATTTTATGGTCAAAATAGGTTCAAGCCTAGAAAGCGTTCCATAAAATATAAATTAGTACCTTAGAAGCGGATGTATTATTTCCCGCTAACTCCGAGACTTCAAAGACTATATGCTTCTGATGTCACTACATCTCACATGAGATGACATAATGAACACGAATAGGAAGATGAAATAATAAGTTATCCATCAGATGCATTAGTATGGAAACATTTCAATAACACCCATTATAAGTTTGCAGCTGAAAGTTGAAATGTTGCTTTAGGATTGTCGACGGAAGAATTCCAATATTTTGGTCAATCTGGCCAACAATATTCATCATGGCCAATCATAATGACTCCTTATAATTCGCCTCCATAGATGTTTATGAATGAGGCATATATGTTCTTGACAGTGATTGTGCTAGGGCCTATAAAATTAAAGCATAAAGTTGATGTATTCTTATAACTATTGCTATCTAAATTGCAACATCTTTAGGAATATAGTGTGGAGACATATGATGTATCTTTAAAACAAAATTTTATGTTAAGAGCAGCTTTGATGTGTACTTTTAGTGATTTTTCCAGCATATGCTATGTTGTCTGGATGGAGCACAATAGAGAAATTAGCTTATCCTTATTGTGCCAACAATTCTAATGCATTTTATTTTCCAAACAGGGGTAAAACATGTTGGTTTCACAACTGCAGAAATTTTTTTCCTCCAGATCATCCATTTAGATGCAATAAAAAAAAGTTAATTAAGAATATGATGGTATAAACACCTCCTCCCCTCATAAAGGTAGTGAAGAGATATTATAGGAGATTGATGAATTAAGGTTGCTGAAAGTTACAAAAATTGAAGATGATAAAGTTAATACAAGCATCAGTAAAAAATTTGGTTGGAAAAAACGAAGCATCTTTTGGGATTTGCTATATTGGAAAACTAATTTGATACGTCATAATCTAGATGTGATGTATATTCAAAAAAATATTTTTGACAATTTGTTTAATACTAAAATTAACATTGAAGGGAAAACAAAAGATAATGCAAAATCACGAGCTGATTTGAAGCTTTTTTGTAAAAGAAATAAGTTAGATAAAGATCTTTGCATTGGTGAATATCCGAAAGCATGTTACACTTTGGACAAAAAACAAAAGGAAATTTTGTACAAATGGTTGAAAAGTCTAAAGTTTTTTTATGGTTATGTTTCAAACTTGACAAGTTGTGTGGATATGAGAAAGTATAAATTATTTAGGATGAAAAGAGATAATTGTCATGTGTTTATGCAAAGGCTAATTCCAATTATATTTTGGGAGTTGCCACCAAAGAAGGTTTGGGAAGTTATAATAGAATTAAGTTTGTTTTTCAAAAGCTTAACATCATCTAAAATAAAGTTGGCTGAAATGGAAAAACTAAAATTAAAAATTCCAGTAATTTTGTGCAAATTAGAAGGGATTTTCCCTCCATGCTTCTTTGACTATATGGGGTATCTACTTGTGCATTTATCATATGAGGCTAACTTGCTGGTCAAGTTTAATATCGATGGATGTATCCGTTTGAGAGACAATTATAGTAAATATTTAAATTGAAATAATAACATGTTTTAATAATAAAATTATAATAACTCTATTCGCTAATGTAGGTATTTGCATCACCTAAAGAAAAATGTCAAAAACAAGGCTAAAGTTGAAGGTTTGATATGTAATGCTTATTTAGTGGAGGAAGCAAGTATATTTTGTTCACATTATTTTGAGCCGCTTGTGCATAAAAGAGAAAGAAAAGTTCCTTGTAATGACGATAGGGGAGGAACGGGTGATGCTAATGGTAACTTATCCATTTTCACATATCCTGGACAAACATATGGACGTTCAACAAAAAGAATGTTAACAGAGAAAGAAATAGAGGCTACCCATGGTTGCATTTTGTTGAACTATTAAGAGGTTCAACCTTTCGTGCAGTAAGTTGAAGTTTATTTTGAAATTGATTATTTTGGTTTTGAAAGTTAGTGTCATTCACAACTAAAATACATAATAATGTTTTTATATTATACGAGGAATGGTTATGTGAGCTAATACCTGAGAAAACACAGGATGATATTAATAAAGAAGTTAGTAGACACTTTCCTTAATGGTTCGAGAATTATGTAAGTTTTCACTTACAATTATTAAAATGATTGAATTATAAGATTAAAGTGCTCAAATGACATTATACTATTTAATATGATAATTTCTTTTATATAGGCCTTAGAAAATCTAATAGAAACAAGTTTCTATGTGATTTTGCAAAAGGACCTTTGCGAACTATTAAATAGTATCTAGTATATTTCATTAATGGATACAAATATCATACAAAATATCATAGTCATAGCATGACAATAGTAAATAATAGGGTTTACATACAAAGAGAATTGATGGATTACTATGGTAAAATTATTGAGATACTTGAAATTGAGTACCTTGCATTACCAATAAAGTAGAGTGTGATATTTAAGTATGACCGATTTGATCCAACTCTTAATGTTGGTACAAAAATGCATAGTCGATACAATCTACTTGAAATCAACCAAAGAAGAAGATTTGCAAGCAATCCAGGTGTATTATGTCCCTTTTCCTACTTTACAATGAGATAAATCAGATTAGTTGGCCGTTTGTAAAGTTACCTAGAGGTATTTTTGAATTACATAGAAAAGGAGAACAGATAACTAAAAGTGAAGCATTTCAAGAAGATGTTTATGAAATAAATGCATCTGTTATATACGACAAGAATGAACCTTTGAACGATCCAAATAATGAATATGTTAAAATTTCATCTGGAGAGGATAAGGAGGGCGAGAGATCTGAAGAGGAGCCTGAGTTTGATTCTAACTCTTCAGAAAAAGAAGATGATGATTTTGATTTACAATTAAGTGCTAATAACGATTAATTTATTTTTGTAATAGAATATTATATTCAATAAATCAATTATTGAATCAACAATATATTATTATATATTGAATTGAAATTGTTATATTTTTGGAATATTCAATAAAATATAAATTTTAGGTTAAAATATGCCACCAAAGAGAAAAACAGAATATGATGCGACCAAAGTTCAGACCGCGCGATTTGGAGCTATTTACTTTCCAGGTGAAACATCACATTCTGCAGCTGCAACATAATCAAATGTTGTACCTCCAACTACTACACTTGCAGATGAGGCATCAACTTTCGTACTTGCTGCTACACCATCCACCACCCCTATACTGATAGGGATATCAGGAGTAAACGATGCAGATGAAGGAGACAGCCTCTAGCCTGGAGTTGAGGGAGTTGATGGAAGAAATTACATCACAATTGTCAACAATCTATAAGGGAAAATATATGAAGCACCACATCTTTATAATTAGGTTATATGTTTAAATTTAAAATTGATATAAATTTGTTTTTATATTAGGTTGATTCCGTCTAGACCGTGCTCAAGAAACATGATATCCAAATTCAAGGAGAAGATTGATCTTGAGGGTTATATATGGAAGAATAACTCTTAGGTGACAAAGGATTTTTATTATCAGGTTTGAGGTAAAAAAATATATTTTGTGCATTTTTATTAATTTTTGTACATTAATTAGATAAATATTGTAAGTTATAAGTATTTATCGTATGTTTTTCCTTTTTTTCAAAAAGAATTCTTTGAGATTCTGAATTTGACGCGATTATTTATAAAGTATGGGAAAGACAAGCCCATACACGTTATAGAGACTCTGTTGGTATGATACACAAGACTAGTATATGACCTCCTTATATTTCTAAAGAAATATGGAGTCGTTGGCAGCAATATTGGACATCACCTGAGGCAATGTCCATTCTAGAGCGTAATTCTACCAACAGACTAGAGGA